>JABJVR010005809.1:0-13134 GCA_025773905.1 Chitala chitala | reverse complement strand
TGATCATCACCTGCAGCTGAACCTCTCCAAAACTGAGCTGCTGATCATCCCGTCCAAAAACTCCATTCCCTGTGAACTGTCTCTGAAACTCAGCAGATCAAATATAACCTACCACATCGATGAAGAACCTTGGACTGGTGATGGACAGCAACCTGACATTCTCTGACCACATCGCCACAGTCTGCAGGGCTTGCAGGTTTGCCCTCTACAGCATCAGGAATATCAGACAATGTCTCAAAAAATGTTAAACTCAGCTCCTGGTCCAAGCACTATTAATTTCAAAATTGGACTACTGCAATTCTCTCTGCTACGTATCCTCTCCAGAGGATCCAGAATGCAGTGGCATGTCTCATCTTCAATGTTCCCAAATGGACACACGTCATTCCCCTGCTCATCTCACTATGTTGGCTTCCGGTCCAGGCACACATCAAATACAAGACCCTGATGCTCACGTACAGGGCCATCAATGGGACTGCTCCAGGCTACCTCCGGTCCCGAATCAAGAACTATGTCCCCTCCCGTTCTCTGCATTCTGCTAATGGGAAGAGACTCGTTTCACCCATCCTAAAAACTGGTAAACCTAGGCTCTTCTTTTCTCTGGCACATGTGGTGGAACAAACTTCCACTTGCTTTGAGGACTTCATCATCTCTGTTCACATTCCACAAGCAACTGAAGACACATCTCTTCAGGGAGCACCTTAGAACTTAAAACCTGAAATCTTTTTCATCTATGCTTCCATTTACTCCAAGGCTGTTTGTACATGTTTTTCTAGTTATAACAAGAATTACATTTTATATGCCTATGCTTTCGTTTTACTTGAATGCTTTTGAGACAATTGCTTGACTTAATCGTGTGCACTTTGATGATAGGACAACACTTACTGTTAGTTAGATTCTCTCATACTGTTTGACCTCGTTTGTGACAAGGCGTCTGCTAAATGAATAAATGTTAATGTAGGTTTCATAGTTGATGAATGTGAACGGTTGGTGTCTTTGATCTGAAGAAAACATGAGAGGAGTTTACACAAGCAATGTTTCTGTGCTTGTAATGTGGTCAATTTTTCACATGAAAACAAACAGTGCCACAATCTTATCTTTTAAAGTCAATATTTCAGTACACTATATATAATATGCAGAATGTATGTGTTCGTATTGTTTTATTCAATGTTTTCAACAGCCTATCCATCCGTTATCTTAACCGCTTATTCCACGCACACAGACCCAAGGCAGGAATCGAACCCCAGGCCTGGTGGTGCACAGCGACAGTGCTAACCACCACGCCACCGTTCCACCTGTTTTCAACAGCCTAATTACTGGTAATTAACTTCACCACTAGATGGCTCCCATCAGATTTGCCAAATGGGGATCGTGTCAGAACAGAATTCCCCCTAATATGACAGAGACAGCCCAAAGTGTAACTATCCAAACTGGTGGCTCCTTGAGGACTGTGTCTGTCCATGCGCGTGCAGTTTTCATACACGAAATAAACAGCAATGTTCTGGGACGCGGAGTAGCAGGCTGCTCCCTCTGCACTGTATTCTTCTGTTCTTTCATTGTCCGGTTCTACTTGTAACACTTTATTACACATACTTAATTATATTAACTATGCCTCTGCAGAATAACAAAAGATTATAAATCTTTTGTTTAATAATGTAGTTTATTAATTAATAATTAATAATCCTCAGCAGTATTCATTTGAACATTTTGCAAATTATTTTAATGTAAAATGTGAGTTAAATAAAACGGAGTTTACACGTTACACGTTATAATGTAATGGATACATTAATACATTGAGTTGATAAAAATATGTAGACAGCACTTTACTGTACAGTCAGTAACCCTAATGTCTGGTAGGTGCCAACAAATTAGTTCAGTTATTTCGGTTCGATCTATGGTGTACCTGATGTCCTTTACCTCCAAGTAAGTCAGTTTTTAAAATAATTTTAATTTTTAATATTTTATCAACTAGGAAATTTACATTTAAATCACACAGAATGGAAAATATGTTGACTTGTAGTCTGTAAAACGTCTAATTTGTGTTTCACACACAATCTAACGATTAACTGACTCCCACCGAGTCAGCACGTAAGTAAACTATTATCAAACCCTCAGATAACACTTGTTTGACACATAATTTTCGTATTTAACCAACATGTATATGAATGAACAGATTACTGTAATGTATTTAATTTTTTAACCGCAGTTCTCAACAAAATTATACGTTTTAACAAACGCAGACTAACTGCTTTTATACCCAAACACCCTATATAATTAAAAATAACTATATATCTGCCCCTAAAACCCTTTTAAAAGTTCGAGGGAGCTTTAATTTACGTGTTACATGGTACCGGCAGTGTAATAAACATGTATGATAATATGGATAAAAGATGACAATGATTTGAAGAATCGCACTGAAATAACACGAATAAAGCCTAACAGAATACAATCTGAATATTGGGTGCATTCTGATTGCCCTACCTTAACACGTGTGAAGTGTCTTAAGGTATGTATACACAATATTTATCTGTAACTTTAAAAATAAGTCAAGTAAAATTGTGAAAAAAAACAAATCTGTATTCACTACAAGTACGTATAAGAATATATATAGCATGCTTACCTCAACCATTAAACAAGACATTTAACCATAGTGTCAGATGAGCGACCCGAGAATTCTGAGAAATATTGAACAGACTCAGCTGGTTCATTAAGGCACAACGTACACGATCCAACAGCAGCGTGCAGGATGGGAGAAATTATAAAAGCAACAACAAACAGGCGAAATAACGCTCTGCTCCGTCTGTGCATGCAGAATCGGCTTCTGTAGGTCCACTACAAACTGTTGAGAACTAATTGCATTTATAGTACCTCTGAAACATTTCCACCGGTTAGCGATGGAGGCGGTGCGCACAGGACCGAAAGAGAGAAGTATAGGAACCAGCGCAAAGGCGCTGCATCGCACTCGGTCTGCGCTCGTGCGCCTGGCGGTGTTTTTTCTCCAACTCTACTCATCATTCTTGACGCTGATTGGTTACAAGCTGTTTCTTCGCTAGATACAATAGCCAAGTATACATAGTTGTACAAAAACATTTTCTCATTTGTTAACGCAAAGATTACACGTGACATCTAAGGCCACCCTTTGCGCGAGTTGAGCTATGAATTAAAATTTTTTTTAGTACTTTTAATAGAGCAACTGAGGAAGACCCTTCGAGAATACAGAAACATAATTATCAGGCAATGAATATATAATGTTTATTTTAATTAGATTTAAATTACAGTAGTGAAATTGCTGTACTTATTGTTGCATTGCTTTACTTACTAATTACTGAAATTGTGTACAGTGATGAAAACAAAATGTCAAGATGAACGACACTGTGCTTAAAATGTTTGTAGATACTGTTCAACACTGGCACTGACTTTTTTCCTGTCTCAAAAGTGAGGTACTACTCCCCTTTTGGTTTACATCTCCGAATAAACTCGGTAATACACACGGCTGTAACGTACACACAAATAACGTAGGCTGTAACATTTTGCATCGCACTTTAGTGAATGTATTATTCTGCAGCTGTAACGATATTACACACGCTGCTGATGTGCGCTGGGCAGATAATAAGGAAGACAAGATTGTCAATTTTAGTCTGAATATATTCAGCTGAAGTCAGTTTTCCATTACCTGTTCGCGTTTTTTTCCCTTTAATCTCTGCGCCGATTTGACGGGTATTTTGACAGGTGTGTCGTAGGTGAATGCACATATAGAACATACCTTTAAAAATAAATAATTAATTTTTTTTTCCATGTGTGATGGAACATGAAAGCCGGTCTTCAATAATTCCTGCTTCAGCAAAACCGAACAGCTAGTTATTTAAATAGACGATTAGGAGGTTTACGCCCCATAACAGCAGTTCACAGGGGAAGAAAGTTGCTTTTAAAGTTTCATTTGGGTTAGCCACAACCTCATTCCCAGTGCTAAAAATAAACCCACAACAGACTCACAGTCACAAACCAGCTTTCTGTCTACATTAGTACATACCAATCCCCGAGGACATACTCTCAAACCACGATAAATGCGCGTTACATTCTCGGCCTATGGTTTTTTTACGAACTAACTTCTCATAGAGATTTTTGGAAATGAAACTGATTTATTAAGTAATAAGAGTGACCATGCGTTTTTCATAATTATATGGCATCTATTACTGGCTTAAACAGTCATAACTGTAGTCAAAGTTAGATTTCATTTATCTTTTCTTATAAACACAGAACAGCTTGGTTGGAAATTATTACTATAGTTTGAAAACTGACAAAATTGCTTTTAACGATGAGATAATCTTTGGAAGTGTTTTTGTTCAGTCAGTGCTGAATATAATACAAACTGGTCTATGTTGAAAATATGTTACACGCTAGTAGATAGAAGTTTTATACATTCTACAAGTTTCCTACCTAGCAACAAATATTAAAAACAGAACTCCGAATATAACAAAACATCAGGATAAGACACTGCGTTATCAGGTTGAGGTTATGCAAACTAGTAACATGCATGTCATACTATGCTCACTACTTTACTAGCCTAAACTTCCAAGGGAAATTATGTTTAATTTCCTATATTATTAAGCAGTTTCAGTTATAAGTCTATTTTTGTTCTTTA
Organism: Chitala chitala; assembly: GCA_025773905.1. Classification (NCBI taxonomy): domain Eukaryota; kingdom Metazoa; phylum Chordata; class Actinopteri; order Osteoglossiformes; family Notopteridae; genus Chitala; species Chitala chitala. The sequence goes on along the minus strand of JABJVR010005809.1, from coordinate 8,495 downwards.
ACATCAAACATAATTGGTCCCATGGCTCAGTAAGGCAAATCTTTGGTTTTCTTTGGAATGTGGTCCGTGCTGTGAAAAAATTGGCTTCCACTATTGATGCCAATGTAAATATTTTAGAGATGCATCATTTTCACCACTTTTCTCAAAGGTAGTGCAGTAAATTTTTGGTTTCATTTTAATCCTCTAAATATCTGGTCTTCATATACTGTACATAATTTCTGCTGCCCTGTTGCCTTATTACTAACTATTACTAACCAATGAGATGGTCATTTGTTATGACCAGTACAAAGACACTCAGTTTATTTGTGATTGTAAACCTCTCCTTACAATTCATTAAAACTGTAAAAATTATTTACATTTATTTCACGATGCAGTACTAATTGCTGCTGTTGGCATATTCCCCTTAATAATGTTACTGAGGTTAACATAACAGGGTTGGTACAGCAATACTCTGGACTGCAGAGTTCAGAGCTTCTGGATTGGTCAGACATCAGAAGTGTATCCGTATCACCGAAGAGTCCAAAAGAGTGAGAACCACAGTATTTGTGTGGATATTACTCCACAGCCTTTTAAGGGCACCCTTAACACAGTGAGGTGATCTACCCAAATGTTGGGGTTTACACTGTGCGTACCCATTCAGACATTCACAACAGTGGGCCACATGTGTACCAGTCTCTTCTGTATTCATTGCATTTAAGACTGGGACCTTATGGTGTCTGCTGCCAGATGAAAGCTCTCTCTGGGACTAGTTGTGGATAGCCTGCATAGAAGAAGTGTCTAGAAGTGACACACGATTCTTCTTCTTGCTAGGATGTAAAGTAGCATTGCTAGCAAGCAGTGGGGGCTGATAGCAAGAGGTGACAGGAAAACAGACACTATGCCAGGATGCTATATGGATCACAGAACCATTCACCTGTGTATGCAATGTGGCTCATCACATCGCTTAGATGTGCTTTAAAACGATAAGTTGGTTCACTCCAACAGTATGTGATAAATTCTCAATTTTGGTGAAACGAATCAATGCCGACAGGACACTTGTATGTTAAACAAGTGTTGTAAATTTCAGGTGCAGTATAACCATTGTGATGTTTTAGTTGTAACAGCCTGGCAGCAATGCTTTTGGTGTTATATTTGTCATGTGCTTTCTTGGCATCAACGCTGTGCCCTTCCTCTGTCGTGGGCACATGATGTGACAACCCACAACACAAGTGCGGAACGCCACTTTTTCAGCTGCAAAAATTCTGCTGAGGGTTTTTTGGACAGAAACAGGAAAAACATCCTATCAGGACAATCAGGGAGTCTTCTATGGTTTCCACCAGAGGACAGAGTTCAGCCGTCAACCTGCCCTCAGCAGGGGGTGGGGACCAGAGGAAGGCCTTTGTTGGGCCTCATGGAAACCTCCTGAACCGCTTTGTGACCAGTGCCGAAGCCAAGCACCACACTTCCCGTGCAGGCGCCATGGGGGGTGTGGGGGGGCGCTCCATGTGCTTCCTGGGCAGGGGGGTGCCAGTGCAGTGGTGGGGGGGCAGGGGGCGTTGCCAGTGAGAGCCACTGTTAAACGCCCTGGGCGGCTGCTGACCCAGCAGAAAGGGCCGACACTGTGACTGTGAGGTGAGCCAAGGAATGCAGTGGCGGGCACGAGATGAAACAGCCAGGTGGCACGGAGCTGAGCTCGGCCAGGCCATGGCTCGGACATGAACTGGCACAACTTTACAGTTGTGCAGACTCCAGGAACCAGGTCCAGGCCAAGCACACTGTCTGCTCCTACAGAGAGAAACACAGCCCACCTCTACATTAGAAATGATTACAGCAGCATGTACACTCACAAAGCTGTTGACTTTGTCTTAAGTAGTTCAGTGAATAAATATTCATTGTAAAATTTACTGAAAGTGTTGAAAAATGTTGATACGTAGGCCTCAATGCCTTAGGCCGAGCCCAATAGCTTTCATACGGTAGACAGGAAATTGTGACGGTTAGCATTACTGGAACTGCTTAAATACCCAGAATTCACAGGGTCTTATCTGTTACGTAATAATAATAATACTGCTTTAGAAAATCTGCCATTTCAGCAGCTGGTGGGCAGCCAAGATTGTGTTCTGTGTATTTTGTCATAAATGCAGTAAATCAGGCTGAGTCACCTGAATGAAATCTCTCTTCTGTCATCATGAGTGCACCTGTGTTGACTGTAGGCCTCACTCTCTGGTTAAAAGATTGCAATAACTGTGGGTCTCCAGTATAAGTGAATATATGTCAACCTTTTTCTTTGTCTCCTTCCGTCATAGTACAGGTGCGTTTCTGCTGAATGTAGGCTTCTTTCCATGTTCAAAGTAAAGGTGTTCCCATTGACAATGAGCTCCCATCCATTGCGAATTTAAATAACAGTGTTTTTACTTTCTTAGTTTATCTTTTCCCACAGTGACAGCAAGCTGCATTCGCATGTCACATGTGTGAACCCCTGTAGACCCACATTGAATTTGCATATGTTCTCTGTTACAGGGACAGCTCAGTATTAGATTTGGTTGAATAAAGACAGTACTACTTAATTGAATCTAATGAACAATTAAAGTCTGGTTAAAATTATGGAGTCAGGGGTCAAACAGACCTTTGGACATGAAGGAACAAGCAGGAGTCCTCTTGTACCATACAGAGGAAATGTCTGATCGAGAGCAGAAGAGGTGGTCAGATGACAGCAGTGGCCTCAGGTGAAGGTCAAAGAGATAAGTGGTGAGTCTGACACAAGCAGGTGACCAATGCACACACTGTATGTGACTACAGACCATATATGTGTTTTTCCATTTATTTTGCAGAACCCTTGGGACTCACACATGCTGAATGTTCTTTGCCTTTACATTCTGAACTGGCACAGTCCCCCATCATCTCCAGCACCCTCAGGAAGTCCCCCCCCCTTCTGATCATGATGATGTGCGTCATTTTGGTCGCACTGCGGTTGTGTAAAAAGCCACTCTTGCAGAAATGCTGCTTCTCTGTTCTGCAGGACTGCCTCTGTCACCCTTGCATGTTGAGCTATGGCTTTGCCACGGTGCCATAATGTCTGTGTCAGAGGTGACCCTGGCCTTGTTTCACACTTCCTCTCTTAATCATCAAAACATTTGAGCAGAAGACTGGCAGACAAACACTCAACCAGGTTTTCTCATCAAGAGCACCTCAGAACTCATGTGCAAGGGGCTTCCATGCAGTGCATCGACATGTTTACAGAGTTTGTGCAAAGAGTACAGACAAGACTGGCACATGCACAGACACATGTGGATCCACAAATAAGCTGAACCCACATAGCAACACGCAAACACTATAGACACTTAAGCAAACATAGAGAGTTAAACACACACACAAACATGCATATGCACATGTGCGCACACACACATACACACACGGGTGTGAACGCACAGACATGCACACACGACCAACTAAAATTCCATGCCAATAGGAAACCCACAAATGTTTGCCCGCGTGCACGCGCACACACACACACACACACACACACACACACACACACACACACACACACGTTATTTAAAACACATTGCAAGTTCACATTCTAACTTTATAGTCATACAAAAATGGTTTTGGATGATTAATATTGCACAGCATAACAAACTGCCTACAGCACAAATTGGTGCCTTACAATCAGCCAGACACCAAAGTGCTGTAATGAGAGTCCCAGAGGCCATGGTATTTGGTTCATTAGATCAACAGAACCATCAGACTCTAATAACTCAATACTTTTGGCATTACATTTTCCTACTTATGTGACAAACTACTATATTCAGAACACTCCACTGATTCCATTGTTTGTTTCTTACCAGATCATTAACTCTACAAATGAGGTTAAATTAAGAAAAAAAAAATTTAAGCTGTTGATTAAAAAACATTGGAAAAAAATGTGGCTGTCAGGCAGTCAGTCATCTTCTACACCGCTGCATCTTGTTAAGGGTCACAGGAAGCTTGGAGCCCATTCCAGGACACATAGGGCACAATGCAGGGGATACCCAGGGCAGGGCACGTGCACACACACACACACACACACAACGGGCAATTTGGAGACACCAATCAACCAAAACCGCATGTCTTTGGAATCTGGAGAACCTGGAGAAAACCCACCAAGCACAGAGAGAACACGCAAACTCCACGCACACAGACCCAAGGCAAGAATCGAACCCCAGGCCTGGAGGTGCAAGATGACGGTGCTAACCATCACGCCACCATGTGGCTGTCATCCACTTTTAATTTTTTCTAAAATGTCTAGCTTTCAGAAATCAGTGTATCACTTTTCAGTTTGTGAGTGTAATCGTTCTTTCAGTGACCAAGTCTTTTTCTCCCAGTTTGGTCACAGCCTTCAAATTGTGTTCCTCAGTCCAGGCAACAGCTTGCTGTACTCCTGGGATGTGAACCATTCACCATCGGCATCTATTCTAAACCACTACAGTTTTCTCACATGTCTTGATGAGAGCTAACGAAGTTAGCATCAAGGACTATATTCTTCTTCAGGAAGAAAAAACTGTGTGCTGGTGAGAGATTTTTACATAATTTTACATTAACAAAATCCACGTTTAAAGATTATTTAGCCACGTGAAAGTAAGAAAATTGTTGAAAATCAGAGCGGTTTCCTGTGCTGAAAAGTTTTGAGCCAATACCCAGTTTAGTGAAACCACTGCAGAGAACAAAAAGTGAATTAAGCATTATGTCTACTATTGATGGAATTTACCATAGATTTGTCATCTTAAATTCTTATTTTTCCACGAAATGTAAAATGTTTGCCAAAACCCACATTTCACTGTTAAAAAAGCTTTTGCTAGGGGTTGACTGACTCAAATACAAACTGAAATAGTTCTACAGCTAATTTTGTTAAATACACTAAGAAAACATTGTGATAACTTCTACCACAAGGAAATGTGGAAAGCTGTACTTAATATTTACAGCCACTACCATGCTACCGTATTTACACAAATAAATGTAGGCGTTACAATTCATGTAACATCAAAATCCCACGTATAGTACCCATAAAAAGTATGAGCACACATGCTAGAAATCAGAATTTCATAACGTTCTCATCTTAAAATTGTACATACTTCTCTATAAACACTAACAGTATACATCTGGTCATACAGTTTATAAAGAAATAAAATGTCTGAGCTTCCTTGTCGGAGCCATAATATTGTGAAGAATTATCAACACACTTAAAATATTATAAAAAGCTTTCATAGACACAAGAAACCCTTTTTAAAAATTAGGGAAAAAAAACGGTAAGCTCATCTTCTACAAAGAACAAGTGATTCTTTTAACTGTTAGAAATGAACGGTCAAAATAAAGCCAGTTAATTAAAATACTGTAGCAGAATTATTTGGACTGAAATTACATTTTGTGGAGCGGCAGTGCCACCTACCGGTGACTGACAGAAGTTAACGAGAATGTCCGCATTGGATCACGTGACTGTATAATACATAGGTCCTCAACCGTATGGGTTTGAGTCGACAAACATTAAGGTTAATTGTGCGTGTACTATTAAGTATATGCACTTCTATTTATTCAACGAACTTAAGATGTTTGCTTTTTATTTTAACGTATCTGTGGTCATTTCGTAATATGTAGCCACAGATAATTTCACCTTGAAATTAACCCAAGTTAAATATTTTACACCCCCAAAATAAATTTACGACACGCAACTCTTGGATTATTACGCCACTAACATCTGACAAAATGATTTTTAAAAGTGGATGTTTAACATCCTTTGTTTTTAGTAATTTTTAAACTTATTGTTTTGAATTAATGTGGAGGTAGTCTGAGGCAAAGTCCAAACGCAAAGAGGGAGATTTATTACAAAACAAGGCAAAAACACCTGCGTGAAGCTGTCTCCCCACCCCACGCAAATCTCCGCGAAAATAGTCGCATTCGTTTGTGCTGCTTTAGGTTTCAAGTTATAACAAGTTTAATGTCCAGACGTTGACGTCACTCAGCCCCCCCGACTTGCTCCAAATTGAACGAAACCGGTCGCGTTCGTTTGTGCTGGTTTAGTTTTTAAGTTATTAAAGATTATTTTATAGGTCATCTGAGGTCACTCAGCCCACCCCACTTTGTCCAAAATTCACGAAAACGGTCCTGTTCGTTTGTGCTGGTTTGTGCTGTCAAAATTTTCGTTTGTGCTACGTTGGTTTTTAAGTTATTAAAGAATATTACATAGGTCATCTGAGGTCACTCAGCCCCCCCTACCTGGTCCAAATAGAACGAAGACGGTCGCATTGGTTTGTGCCGGTTTGTGCTGCTTTACTTTTTTTACATATTAAAGAATGCTTTATAGGTCATTCTGAGGTCATTTAGCCCCCGGTCCAAATTGAACTAGGTGGTCTCGTTCGTTTGTGCCTCAATTGTGCTGTTAAAACGTTCATTTGTGCTGCCATGGTTTAGTAGGTATTACAAGTTTTAAGGTGATGAGGCCACCATCTGCCCAAATTGCTCCATATTAATTCTAAATGATCTTGTTCATTTCTGCTGGTTTGTGCCATAGACTATTGTATGCTTTTGAAAATAAATGGACTATATTTGTCTCTACTGGTTAGTACCTTTGTTTTTACTCTGTTAAACACAGTTCTGTCATCATGTGACATGGCCCTACCAGACCGCAAACTCCTGTTGTCTCTGTGTCATCTGGGTACTGCGGTGAGCCTGGGGGACAGTCATCACAGTTGTCTGAGTGGCCACAACTGCCAATACAGCACGTTCCGTTTGAAGGGCTACCTCAACCCCTTCAGGTGACAATGGAGCTGTACAGTCAGTGTTATCCCACTCAAGGTCACTGTCTGCCTCAGAGCTTGAAAGCGGATCCGTATGTATAGACAGTTGCTTCTTGGGCTCAAGGCTAACTGCACCCAATCGAAGGGTCCCCACGGACTCCCTGCTCTTGTGCATAATAACAAAAATGTCCAGGTTGGTGCAAAAATCTGAAAATGATGTCTTGGCATTCAACAAAGACTTGTGCTGTCTTCTTGCCCTTTCAGCAGCCTCCCCTTTCAGGCGTTGAATGGCAAAGGCAATCTTGTCCTTTTCAGTTTTGTACTGGTTGGGGTATATATCAAAATAGTGAAACAGTCCATTGACAAAATTATCCAGGCTCTCTGGGGCACCATCAAACACAGCAGGCATGGGAGGCTTAACAGCCCTCCCTCTTGCTGGACCTTGTTTCATCAGGCTGGTTGTTCTGTCACGAATGGAGCTAGTCTGACGCAAGGTCCAAACGCAAAGAGGGAGACTTATTACAAAACAGGGCAAAAACTGAGTACAAAAAAGGATGCAAACAAGGATTAACAGAGAACTGGCTGTATAACACTTTATAACTCAACAACCAGCAACATACTGACACAAAAGGAGGGTGTAAATAAGGACCTTAACGAGACACAATTTGGAGAGACTAATCCACTTAGACACAACTAGAACTAGACACAAAGGAGGAAACAGCGCCATCTATAGGACATGGAGGAACAGACATAGACCTGACAGTGTTACACAAATCTAACATCTTTTCACAAACAAACTCTGTTGATAACTCATCCCTACTAGTTTCCTAGAAAAGTTTGCCCTCGCTGACCCAAACCTGTTTTATGTCTGACCAACAATTATCCAACATCTACACGCTTGAAAGTCGAACAGCTGGTCTGGTTGTAAAAAGTTCAACATTTACATCCTTTCCATCTATCCTTTTTCAGGAGCAGATTGCCACAGCAATATGAAAAACATAGCAACCTCAGTCATTCGTCTCCTATACCACTTCATTTTGTTAAGGGTCACAGGGAAGCCTGGAGCCCACTGAAGGACGCACACACACACACAGTCTTTGGACTGTGGGAGGAAGCCAGAGAACCCAGAGAAAACCCACCAAGCACAGGGAGAACATGCAAACTCCACGCAAACAATCAGTAAATCAAACTCCAAGCCCGGAGGTGCAAGGCGGCAGTGCTAACCTCCACACCACCAAACCACCACAAATGTAACAACCTGAACTTTCCTTCTCCGACAGCTTAAATACAGGTAATTATGCTTAATAAGTTCCATACATCTGTAAACCACGCCTTGTGAACAGCAGCCACGATGATTTTGTTTTAAATGTGACGATGTGTAATGCGTCAGGACTCACACGTGAGGCTGGGATCAACTTTGCAGAGCTTTTATTGATGTTATAAGACCAAGTCAGGATCGCTAGCCTTGAGAAGAGTCCTTTAAGCCAGGCGAGGGGTCAAACCGGTACAAAGACGGGGGCTGGGAAAGATACGGGAGGTTAGCGAGAACTTTAGGGAAGGGATCTCACACAAGAAAGCTGAGGTCACAGGCGAGGGCATTATGAACTGTTCAGCGTGCTCATGTGTTCACTAGATCCAATATTACGCGTTAGATTGCTGTCTTTGTTCTGGTTATACACACTCACTGGCCACTTTATTAGGTACACCTTGCTAATACCGGGTTGGACCCCCTTTTGCCTTCAGAACTGC
>JABJVR010005808.1:0-13136 GCA_025773905.1 Chitala chitala | reverse complement strand
TTTTTTGTCAATGTTTAAAACTCGTTCCCCCCCCCCTTTAAACACCAATTGGTAAAATCCAAAAAAAACATTTAAATTTATATGAAAAAAAAAAAAAAAAAAAAAAAAAAAAAAAAGCTTATTTCATTACTCACTGAAACATCACCACACACACCCACCACGATCCATCAGATATGAGGAACACTGCTCATGCTGCATAGTAATGGCACAGGCCCGGCCCACCAGTCTCACCCGAATGTACTCCAGCCAGTGGGTGGAGTCCACAGCGGACAGCCATCGCGCCTCGTCGATGGACGGGTACACGGCCTCCTTCAGCTTGCGCAGGGACTCACGCATCACGTGGATGTTTGGGATCTCCAGGAAGTTGAGCTCCACGTTGGGGTAGAAATTCTCACTCTCGTAGCCCCCGTCCTTCGCCTACAGAAGGTTAACAGTATAACAGGCAATATGGTATCATCTCGTGGTCACAACAGATGTAAATGTATATTTTAACCTGACTGTAACAGCACTCGAGGGCAGTTCGGCACCTTATTTGTCTCTGCCACACTGTTCTGCCGTGCATCGAAAATGGTGAGCTTGTGTGACTGGGCGTTGGCATCCAGGATGGTCTGCAGGTAGCGCTCGTCCTCCTTGCAGCGACGGTCCGAGGGCCCCACGAGGGGCTGGCTGCATCTCACGATGGTGGCCTGGCTGTCAGGGTGGATCCAGGACAGCACCTTCAGCAGAGAGGCGGAAGGGCTGCCACGTTAACCCAAAATTTTGATCCCAAAATCCCTGATACAGTTCATTTCCTGATGCCCGGAGTACCAAAACACTGGGATGAGGAGTGGTGACTTATATCCGTTTAACCCGCAAATTTTGGGATACAATTACTACGCATTACATTACATTTTCCAGCTTCAGTTTGTGACGTAACTGATGTATGGATTTATTTGAAAATAGTCTAATTAGGAGAGTCAGGTTCAAAGGGTTAAAATCTGAGTCTCTCCCATGTGCACACACAAAACACACACAGACACACTCACAGGAATGCGGTGCTTGGCCCTAAAGGAGGCCACTCTCTTCAGCTCATCATCCTTGATGCTTGTTGGCACCACCAGCAGAGCGGGGTAGGTATCACAGACCTCGAAGTTCATGTTGATTTTGCTTATGGTCCAGCTTTCGTTGGGCAGGCCCTGGAGCACACAAGCACACGGCATCGAGTCTGCTCACAATGCACACACGAGACCATCGCTGCAGAGGGGACCACAGAACACTACTGCGATGGAGGACGACATCACTGTACTTCATCAACATTCAGTCAGTCAAAATCTATACATGCAACTAACTTTTCCCATTTTTATGTCATGTTACACTAGATAAACTTAATCGATGACCACATCTGATTGCTTTGCATACTACAGGGATTACTTTGATTCACTATAGGATTACATTTCTTCCTTCAAAAAATACTCTTGATGTTTTCCAGTATGTCTCTGCAATATCAAAGCGTGTCAGGTCTTCCGCAAAACTTCAAAATCAAATTATCGTAGATCACAAACCCAGGTTAGATAACCATAGTCTATGGACCATTTATGCTTTTTTATGCATTACACAAAAATCAAGCTTAAAATGTCCCAGAAAACCAGCTATGACTAGAAAAGACATCATGGGTATTTATTTTGTTACAGATTTCCAAAAACAAGGCCTTGTACATAATGATTTGCACACCCCTGCCAGACACAATGAAAGACATTAAGTCAGTTCTGGCAAATGAGGAAATGCAATCATTTTGTGTCAAGTAAAAAGTTCAATTTCACCTCTCAGATGTACTGGTCATGAATTTTGAATAAAGTATCTGAAAGCCACACTTAAGTAAAAGCTCTGATATTTTACTGTAAAAATACTCAAGTCAGAGTCAAGCATCGTAATGTGAGTATCCATTAACCTTACCCAAGTATCGAAAGTGGTTTCTATATAAATGTACTTAAAGTATTGAAAGTAAAAGTATCTCATTAAGCAGAATTTGAAGAATTCAAAAATTTACCAAATTATGAAATATTGCTCCACCTAGAATTAAAACAAACAACATATAGGCATTATGCAGCCTTCACAGCACTGTAAAAACATACGCCTTAATGAACTATAACAGAGCCCAAGTGAACTGAACATGGAGGATTCTGCTGCTGCTTCTCTCTGCTGCTCTTTCGACCTGACCGAGCTTGTTATGCTGAACTCACACACTGAAAACCAAAACTCTGGGAGTTTTTTTTCTTTTTTTGTAGTAAGTAACGAACATGCCAAGTGGGAAACATATCGGAGTAAAAGTATGCATTTTATTTAAGAAAAGTAGTGGTGTAAAAGCAAACAGAAATTTAAAAACTCAAGTAGAGATACTCCCCAAAAATACTAAAGTACCATAAAAAAAATTCTATTACTTTGTTACATTACACCACTACTGGTCATGATGACATGATGAACACCAGTTTAACTTTTCATCTGATTTTACTTCATCAATTGAGAAGACAAGGGTTTGTCTTTTTCATGGGCTCACCTTGGTGAGAGCCTACACCTGTACACACCACTTTTTACCTGTCGCTTGTATTCGGCAACAGGGTCGTAAACTTTCCATCCATCCACAGGAAACGTCTCTTTATACAAGAAGGCAAACAGCGGCTGAAAGAGACAAAACCCTGAATGAGTGGCAGCCTTACTCAATAGCGCAGCCTCAAGCCATACGCGTCGATACTCAGATCTACAACTATTGTTTTTCAAGCAAAGATAATACGTGACCTGCTCACAAAAGTAGAGTGCACATGACATTGGTAACGTTCTTGTGCACAGTTACACGGTGTTACACTTAGACTGCAGGGTGACTCTAGAGAACCGAAACCCACATTTACACAAAACATGCGAATGGCCCAAGCACACATATGGCTGTGCACGCTGGTAGACTGACCAGGTCATTAGACAGGGGGAACGCGTGCTTGGTGATCGTCTCGACAATCTCCAGCTTGCTTTGCTCTTCCTTCTTGTAGGCAAATCTGGGATTCCTCATGTCCTGGGCGAGACAGAGGGGGCACCTAACACTTATACATCCTTGTCAACAGTTTGAAGTTTAGCAAGTAGTGCTCAGTTTAAGCTAATGAAGTGTACCATAGCTGTCAACTGAAAGACCTACAAGCTGTGCTGCTAATAAGGTCTCGGGGATGCTGGTGCGGTACGTTGCAGGATTTAACCTACCTTGCACACAATCTCCATTCCTACATTGTTGTCACCGATCTGCATCCCGATGGTCTCCAGGCGGCTGATCGCTCCCAAATTCACGTCCAGAATGAACGGGGGGTCCTTCGAGTGGAGCCAGAACCAAGTGTCCACACAGACGCCGTTCATTATTAGTTCAACCGCCAATTTCAACTACGGTCACTTCTACCACACGATTTAAACAGGGCACTTTTAACGGGTATAGTGACGCTGATTCAGTGTGTCATCATGTTTCATAACACTGCAAAGGCAAACCAAAGAGGTTTCTGTTGCCCTCCTGCTTACTGATTGTGTTTCCACTGCTGACATGCTGAGAGGGTTTATCAAGGAGCAGCTGTGCAAATGTGGAACAGGGTATAAGACAGTAGCCAGTGTAAATAAAGCGGTGATATGTGTAGTGTAGGCGAAGGCCAGGCCTACCCGCTCTAGACTTTTGAAGTAGAGCTTGTAGTCTGTGACGGTCAGGGTGCCGCTCACGGCTCCGGTAAAAGGACAGATGTACATCACATCTTTAACTAAAGCCACAACACAGGAGAGACTCCCATTAGAGGTTTAGATGCGACTCGGATTCATTCAAAGTTCTTGCTTCACACGGTACATCTCCAGACTAATGCCACAAGGTTTTGGATGAGAAAGCCACCACTGAGTAACATACAGACGCAAGAACTGGCGCTTCTGAAGCACTTTGGTTGCTGAAGGAATGCTCACCAATGGCTTTTATGGTCTCCCCAGGAACCCGCGGCGCCTCCTCCATCTGGGCCTGCTTGTTTGCGTCCCTCAGTGCCTGTCAAGAAACCACAGCCAATCAGAAGAAGCGCTCAATTCTCTCCTTTATACCACACAATGCATTAGATGCCTTACCTATGTGGCTGCAACGATGACATTTTAACTTTGATAATTTAAATTGACTGAATGACGTAGGATGTAAAGAAAGGATGGGCAGGACCTGTTATAATGGGACTGCCTGAAGACAACAACATACAACCATGTCATATTTTAGAAAAAGACTATCAGATAAAAGTAGCATTTAACCTTGATGACTACTGCATGGTGGATTGGTGAAATGCCTTTTTTAAATCCTATTAAGTGATTTACTACTTAGCAACAATATTTTAAAAAAGGATTGATGGCTAAGGACTGCTACATAAATAGAAGTATGAGAACTCTCTACACTGGGACATTTCTGAGATCACAGAAGAACACGGATAACACAGATGTGTTTGTGATCAGCCATGGGAGAGAGTGAAATGCGTCAGCTGAAAGGAGACACACCCAGCTGGTGGCTGCTCACAGACACAGTGCAACACAGGCAGACTGCAGTCATCCACACCCATAACAACACAGGGTTATGGGCTGCCAGCTGAACACTGATCTCCCACAACACACAACAGGAAGGGCACATAAATGACAATGAGTCATGTGACACCAAAATGCCTCACAAAAGGGGGCAAAAGTTCACAGGTGGAAAATTAACAGTATAAATCAGAAATATTAACTAAACAAAAAAGGAAAAGAGAACGTACAAGCAAAAAACTGTACAGTAAGAAAGCACACATGGTACACAGCTAAGGTATGTGTGAAGGGGGGGGGGGCTGGGATATTCAGTCAGGAGGCTAACAATGAACTGAAGTTGACCACACACACACACACACACACACACACACAAGTTCTGACCACACCCATTTTTTTTTTTTTTTTTATAAAATACAAACCTGAAACTTATGAAGTACTAACATGCATGACTATACAGCTCTTTTCTTAATAAAATAAAAAATTTAATATAAAAAAGTATTCAGTGATAAGTCAGTTACTTAAGACTGGGAGAGTGAGTACAGTGTCTAGTGCTCCATGTGTTGTGTGTTAAGTGTTTGTGTGACAAGTGTTGGGACACCAACTACACCTCGAGCTGCAGATCAGACTAAAACACTCACTCTCAGTTATTTGTAGCAGACATGGACATTATGTTCACTGAAAGTAAACCATTCATCGTGGCCAAATGTTCACATCCAATCATTAGCTGAAGCTGAATGTTTTTGTCTACATTAACAACTAAATGCAAGGAATTGTTTTAAAAAATATCCCAATATTTCACTTCCATAATGCTGATATCTTAAAGCAGTAGGGCAAATTAAATGTGGCTTAGCAAAACCATAAACTACCACAATATGAATTAGAAACCCGAGAGCTCCGATTCTGACAGCCGCTGAGAAGAGGGCATGGCTGGGAAGTGGGCGTGGCCACACTGTGCGTTCTTCCATCATTCGCTGCTGCTCTGACTGCCACACATTCACACAGGCCTGCGCTGGTCCACAAGCCAAAGAAACCTGCTGAGCAGAGAGTCTGAGAGCCTGGAGCTTCCTGGCCAGGCCTGGCCTGCCTCCCCCTGACTTGTGTGAAGTTCCCATCTGGCAACTGCAGAATGGAAGGGGGGGGGGGGCTTGACCTTTAATATAAGGTCACGCCCACTTCTCAACTTGACACCACATCCAGAACTCTTCTGCCAAGCACATGATCACACAGCAAGGCGAGCCAGCGTGCATGTACACAAATTCCATCTTTTTGAAAAACAAAAAACTATTTTGCTTCAACTAATGGCTCCCAAACCCAGCTAAAGAAAACTTAAAGAATAAAATACATAAAACAAGTACTTCAACCCAAATAAATAATTAAATTTTATAAAAACTTTAGAAAGCAAAACTGTGGCATAAAAAAGACATTGGTTGAGTTTACTTCTTGTTTTATGTGTCCCCAAAGCACAAAATTTCAGAATCTGCCTACAGAGAAGGTCGCACGCACGCACGCACACAGAGACTTGCCAGGGAGCGAGGTGAGTGCTCAGCTTCACTGTCTGAGTGAAGAACATTTGCACCATCACTGGGGTCCTGGGCCTTCCAGTACATGCAAGCAGAGAGCCGGGGGGAAAGGGGGGGGGGCAGAAATGCAGAGAAAGACAGAGGAGGGACAGAGGAAGAGAAAAAGAATGCAAGTGTTGGCGAGAGGACATTAAGCAAAGGTCATCTCCAGCAGCAACACTCATGCCACTGGCTGTCTGGCTACAGTTAACAAGCTCTAAGGAGAGAGGGTTAGGCACAGCACACAGGAAGATAGCAGTTATAACACAGCCGCAGTCTAAGCCCTTCACACCTCTGACACAGGAATAATTACGCCCCAGTAATTACACAATTACATTTTAACAGCAGGTAGCTTGAGAAGTAGGCACAACAGAATGAATGGGGGGGGGAGAATTCAGCAGGAACAGTGTCTGTTATTTCCCATTATTCTTTAAAACACAGACTGTTGATCGCTCCTCTTGACTCTGGGGGGAGGGGGGGAGGCTTGTGACCCTGTGCCAATGACATCCCCTCACTGACGACTAGTAACTGTGTGCACTCTGACAATACACTTCAAAAGCACTAGAAATACACGGGTGTCACACGGTATGAGGCATCACAAGGAGCAACTTGTGACTAAAAAACAGCCCCCTAAAAGATGTATTACACAAAACCAAACGCACATCACACACACAGATGAAAATTACCCTGGACTACGTCTCCTTTTTGTAGACTCAATCTTGAGCAAACCTGTGTGTGCATGTTCAATAACTTAAGGTAAATATTAAATTTCAAGCATCTGCCACAAATAGTTCAAAAGTGGTGACTTATAGAACTTTGTATTGTTTTTGCAACATGTGTTTTTGCCATAAAATTAGAGCCACTCTCTTTTAAAGGCCTTTGTATCTCAAAAATTAAAGAAGACAAGCCAAAAATTTTGCACACTAGTTGTTGGGTACAATGACATTATTTACCAAAACACTGAAGCAAATACAAGATGGTCAGTTTAGAAAGTTTTCTAAAATCTGCTGATTTGACATGGAATTACACGTCTTTCAGCAGATAATGGACAATGAAACAGCAGCGCACGACCTTTATCTAAAATGGTCCATTCAGAACAAGCAGCCACAAAGGACTTAAATCTGATCCATTAACCCTTACATGGGCAAACATTTTAATGCTGCATAAACACAAACAATGGCTTTGGGCAGAACCCTACAGTCTCCTAATACGTATCTCCCTTTTATTTATGTATTCATTCATCTTATTTCACTGCACCCTGACGACTGCTTTTTTTAAATTTCATTGTACTAGTACAATGACAATAAAGAGATTCAGATTTAACATTTAACAACTGGCCAAGATCTGTGAATGTGGCCAGGTGGGCAATGGTCACATACCAACAATGCTCAGTTTAGTTTAAACTTAGTTTAAACACAGACATGTTAGCACAGACACATCAACAGACCACCTATGCGAGGAAGACCATGTGTAACACACGGACTTTACACCGAACAGAGCTCACAGAGAGACCACAAACAACAGGTAGTCCTTACACTTAACATACTAGACAGATAACAGATGAGGGACAGACCACACATTGGCTTATCGTTGCTCACTCTTACCGAAAGATCTGGCCTCTTGGAAACCTGTAGATAACAAACACAAACCAAACAAGCTTGAACCAGATGAGCACAGAAAGAAAGACAAGTTCCCAAACCCATCCCGTTAACGGGTCAAGATACAACTAGTTTAGAACAAGGCACTAATCCACCAAAAGCAGCCAAAGCAGTAGAATTTCAGTCTGGAAGGCGACACTAACATAAAAGTCAAATTTTTCATCTGATTGGGCAGTAGTAGGAAATAAAGAACCAGATGGTACAGATGAAAAGAACCAAAGATGTGAATTGCTCAATCCATCCGATTTATAATCAGGATCTATATAGCGACAAGCACAGAACGGGAGGGACAGAGCAATAAAGAATGACTGCTAAGGAGGCCTGTGTGCAGCCCAAAATTAATCAGCTCTACTATGCTTTTCCACACACCTCTAAAACAAAACCTATTTGATGCTAAATCACTTCAGAGTGAAGTGTAAAAAGAAAAATATATCTTACGGAAAAAAAAAAAAAAAAACCATACTAAAGAGGTCTTGGTGGGAAAAACTAAGCAGTTTGAAGCAGCGTTAAAAGCAACGAACTGTCAGATGAAACACTACAGAAAACACGGATAAAATTAAGGTGAAAACTGAGTGGTGGCAAAGAACTTGATGAAGCTGAGGCCAAAACATCAAACCAGTGCAAAGAGGCTGAATCTCTGGTGGACGTTTAAAAACAAAAACTTGCCACCACCACCACTCCACTCAAGAACAGAAGCAGCACGCAATAAAGAGGTGAGTCCTCCCCCTCCCAGACCCCACCTTTGGGTGGGTTGGCAAGGGGGGGGGGGCTGTGAGCAAACAGCTGAAGTCTGAAAGCCTTTCTGTTCTTACCCTCAGATCTGTCCTCCGTCCAACCTGCCAGTCAAAAATATAGCACAACTATTACCACACAATCACCTCCTGAGCATCCAAGAACACTGTGCTTGGTAACCACCACCCTGTCACTGGGTTCAACTGAATATACTGCAACAGCTACAGTCCCATGAGTGTGATCCTTATGAACCAGCTGAAGAAAAAAAGCACAAGCTAATCAAGTTAGTGAAATGTGTCTCTTTTAAGGCCAAACAAATGACATAAATTAATAACTGTAGACCGTAACAAGACAACTTTTTAAACAAACAATATCCTCTGTAATACTCAAATATTATGAATAAGGTAAGCCCTATCCATTAACAGTCTTAAACTGAGTTATAAATAGTGATTGTAGTTAATAATTATATCAAATGTTTTTATGTCTTGAAACATTTGAATTAATGACAATACGCTGCAACTAAAAAAAGCCACACTCCTTAAACACAAAGGCAGCACTGCTTAAGGGGCAGAAGTTTGTATACATGAGTTTTTTTGTTGCCTATCCACTTCCTTCAACTACATCCTTTTGTTTGTAGTCATGTGACTGATTGTTGCACATATAAGGAGCAGATTTTTTTTTCTTGGTACAGAAACTACTGTCCTTTTTCTGTTTTATACAATTTTGACCTTTTGAGGTTCAGCACCCTTACCTACATTTTTTAGTTAGCACGCATTCCCAATAATAGATTATATGTTATTAATACCCTGTTACTTGCTTATTAAGCACTTTGTTATCCCTTTGCTTCTGTAACATTGTGAAAGGAATAATAAAGGATTATCTTCAATCCAAAAACCAACAAGAAGCAAAGTAATAACGTGTATACAAAGTATAAGCTGCAACTGTAATGTGATTGTTCTATGATATATTGCTACAAACATCAATGCATGAACAGGTGTGCATTAATCTGTAATAAGACTACGCACGGGTGGATATGGGAAGGCATATAGCCTCTTCATTACTGATCTGACTGATAGTATCAACAGAGATGCACAACAGCAACAAGCGGGAAACATTGTTCAGTATACTGCAGTTATAGCCCCCCGCCGTACCTTGAAGTCGCGGGACACGGGCTCCGGCGGGACAGAGGCAGAAATCTGGCTCGAGATGGTGGCCGCGATCAGCTGTTTACACCACTCCACGTGCGACCCCGTGGGGCTTCAGAAGGAAGAGTAGCATTTAAAGGGTGGACAACCGTGCACTTAAAGGGCTCTCTTTTGGCAGATGCATTCAGCTCCTACACAATGCTATCTGGGGAGAAATCGCAGCTGCGTACAACGGTATACGTGCAATTAAAAAAATAAATAATAATAAAAAAAAAACATTACTTTGGCAGAAGTGCATAAACATCAGTTTACAGCCGTGACTCACACAGAACTCAGTCAGCCAACCCCCACAAGCCAATGCAGTTCTACTATTTTACTATCAGCTAATTATTAAGCACCTGACTGACTACCTACCAGTACAGGAAGTTACGCAGAAAAAAAAATGTGGATTTACTAGGTAGGCAAGGAGGCATCGGTAGAGCACTACAGCTTTAAGGTGTGTACTAAATTACAGCATGCGTTTAGGCGAGTAGAACCAAGTACTATCGCTTTACATTTCCTTTTTACTGTCAAATCACAAGGTTATTTTCCA
This sequence comes from Chitala chitala, assembly GCA_025773905.1. NCBI lineage: Eukaryota > Metazoa > Chordata > Actinopteri > Osteoglossiformes > Notopteridae > Chitala > Chitala chitala. The sequence goes on along the minus strand of JABJVR010005808.1, from coordinate 2,914 downwards.
TAAATAAATGATCAACTGCGTATTAGAGGAGTCGCCGAGTTGTAATGATGGCCTGTTTACATCAACACCAGAGGAGCCATAGCGCACTTTGCTGTAACTTAAATTGTGGCTCTTGCCATTATCCTCTTCAGTGTAAATATATCAAAACTAAACCACGTAAAATGTACTGCGTACTAACGCAAACGTGTAAACATTTAACGGAGTATAATATAAGAACAATCTGGCGATTCAAAGCAAGAAAAGCTGCTGTCATCTAGCAGCCCACATCAACATCATCTAATGTACCTCTCTTGGCTATTCCAACACCTTCCCGCCCCCAGGTTCTGAGTGCGGTGGCTGTAATTACGGTGTGCATGAAATCAAAGGTAAAATACCCACCTGTCCAGCGTCTCCACGCTCGGCTGTCTGGACCCAGCACCCACGGTGCTTCTGTTCGCCTTTCTGCCCGAGACCGCTAGCGGCGCAGCGCTGTCTCCGCCGTAGCCTCCAGCCAGCGGATTCCTTTCCATATTTTACTATTTCCTTCCTCCAGCTAAATGTTTTGTTTCGTTTTCCTTCCTCTAGCAGGAAACCGAGATAATGGACTTGGTAAATCCCGGTGGAACTGGTATTTAGCGGGCTGCCTTTGCTCGCTCGTTTTCTCCCAGTCCCCGTCTTCAGCAGAGCGTAATTTCCTGTGTTTGTCCCCTGCGAGATTGACACTTGGCCGTCGCTAGCGCTCATACAGAGCCGTGTCCGGCCTCCCCGCTCCAGCCCACATGTCGATTACCCATCATGCATTTGTAAAATTAATCCACTAGTAATTAACAAAACAAATAATCTACTGCTGCACCAGGGAAGTTAACCTTCCGCTGCTTTTAGGGCAGCAATTTGAGTACTGTACATTAGAATTATCATTTAAATGTTCAATTTTAAAATTAGCCTAAAACATTCCAGCCAAAGATTTACCAACATAAAAATATCTTGCAATAATTGTGACAGTGCGAAATATATACTGTATACATAGTGTATATACACACACGAAATGAAATTTACCTCCAAATCCCTCCGCTATGGACAAATAGCGACCCCTACCTGCAAAATTTGTTGCAACAGATAACAGCGAAGATCCGCGACCTACATAATAAAAAACCTTTTTTTTGAGAAAAGTTTTATTAATCTGACAAAACACTATTCCCTTCATTACAAAAAAAATCACTCTCTTTGCTCTTAACAAAAGTATTCTGGTACAATGATAAAGCATAATCATGGGGTCAAGAAAGTACTGCAAATAAATTTTGAAACCAGATTAACCAGAGGTCTAGATGGTAGCTACCACTAAACAGAACCCATAAAAGTAGCACTTTGTTTTATTACTTCACTTAGTATGCAAAAGCTTTATCCCTGTTTTCAGCTGCCTATCAAAAAACTGCAATCACACTCTCTTTTACTTTCCTTTAATAAGCAAAATGCCAAATATTTACCCATCTCTAGAGAGGTAAAACATTTGTACAAAGAATCCAAAGCAACACAAAGTTTGTTGATGCACATCTCGGGGACATTTGCCAGATTTAATGGATGATCTAAAAAAATATCCATTTTACCTTTTATAGAAAAAAAAAAATTAAGGGCAGCCATGCTGTAGAATTTAACAGCTGACCTGTCAGCTTGAATAATTCTTAGCATGACACAAGTTAATGTAAATTACATTTAATATCCTCCTTCCAATCAGCACAGTCCTGACATTGGACACTGTAACTGCAGTGTCACAGGTTCACGGTTTCTTACAGCACACATTGTGTGTAGTCTTCAAACTAGTCATTATTTACAAAATACCTGGCCAGGAAACAGTACAGTGCACAAGTTATAGAAGGACATTTCTTTTGAACAGTCCTACACAGTTATGCATCAGTGGAGTTGAGTCAGGAGGGGGTCAACCTGTCTTGATGCAATATCCCTTAATCTCAGATTCACAAACGTTCATCCAAAGCATGGGATTTGGAGTCCGTTCCCTATGGCTTGTAACGCAGCGTGAGAAAACACAGCATGGCATTTGTCCTGTTGCAAGGCAAGGGACTACATAAAAATCAAATCAACATCCACAAAAATGAAAGGGAAAAAGGCATGGAGTAAAATTTAGCTACTTACAAGTCATTAAACATTTTGTTACTCTTTTATAAAACCGATAATCTTAACACTAAAATATATTTTACAATAACTTTAAACAGTAAAATAGGCGTTTTGAGGTAATTACATAATTAATGTACTTGTACAAAGATTTTTTAAATTCCCCTAAAACAACAGCTTATTGAATCTGTTGCTTTACCATTTCACTTTATATCCTCATTGAGGCCAAAGTGTTTAAATTCTGAAATAATCTTTCCAAACAAGCATTCAGGCAGCTGCAGTCCAGGAAGGGTCAGCCTGATTCATCACTGCCTCCAGCTGTTTAATGGAAATGACCACCACTTCACAGCGGGATAGTAAAGAGTGATGCCAGCCACCCCTGCAGGACCCAAGATACCCATCACGGACAGAACTCAAACAGTAACACAACATGCATGGGCTTCAGGCAACATGTTTCCTCTGGTGACCCTGCAGTCAGAAAGGAGCATTATATATTCATACAAATAATCCATCCAAGGAAAACCTCAGACAGTCAAAGGCACCGAACTGGTCTAGATCCACAAACCCTCAAGGTAGCCCTACATCACTGGCCGGAGTTATAAATCCACCAACATATTCATTGCAACTTCAGATTTTTTACAGTACAACACTGCATACAGATCTTCAGCTGAGGTCATTCACAACTAAAGATATGAACGCTCAAACCTTAAGGCAACCAAGATCAAAAGCTCTTGAGTTAACTTGTTAAAAACAGAATTAAAAAAAAAAAAAAAAAAACTTTGGGCGGGGGGGTGTGTGGGGGAATGTG
>JABJVR010005806.1:0-13136 GCA_025773905.1 Chitala chitala | reverse complement strand
AAATCAATACAAATGAATGAAGCCAGACAACAACGGAGGAGAGGAACCAAAAACTCCGCAGTGTGAAGAAAAAAAACATCTGGGGGCCCAAGGTTGACTGGCTGCCCAGCCCCTCCTGGGCATGAGCAAAGAAATTTAAATAGAAAAAAATTTAAATAGAAAAAAAGAGCAAATCCAAGAGCAAATTACAATTCATTGTTACACTGTGAATGTCATACTTTTTTTATAACGTACCTCTGTCCCTGTAGATCAGTATTCAGCATCCATTCAAAGGAAAATGAAATACAGTAATAACTAAATAATAAGGAGAAAAAAAAATCATATTTCTTTCTGTATCTCCAGTAGCTTGAAAGTATTTGGCTTATTACACCCAAAATTCACTCTAATTCAATATAAATACTGCCGATTGAATGAAGTTTTCACATTCATTCACATTACCCACAGAAACTGTTCTAAGATATTTTAAAAAGAGCAAATTACAATTTTCTCCGAGTTACCTTATGCCCATGTTAACTGTTGAAAGTTTCATTACAGTTAAAACAATAGAGTCAAATGTAGGACTGAAAAAGAGAGAACAGTGACCTCAGACACATCTAATGGTCATGTTTCACATTAGGGTTTGTATATAGATAATAAAGGTACATTACTGTTCATCAAATATAAAGGAAGGTGAGGTAGTCATGGGTGATTCAGGCCCAGAGCTGGATATGGGGCCTTCAAAACATCAGGGATTATTAATTTTTATCCTAGGAAGGCTCAAGGTGAGCTTTGGTCAGAGGGACCAGAACTTCTCACTGTGCCTCTAAGTGAAAAGAATGTGTACAGGCTCGGCCATAAGTAAAACAAGAATAATCATAGTGTCACCTTTTGGACAATTGTATTACTGCATCATCCTGTAAAAACTTCATCTTAGAGTTTTCAGTTTGAACCTCAGTCAGTCATTTTCTATACCGCTGTAGCCTGTTAAGGGTCATGGGGAAGCCTGGAGCCCATCCCAGAACACACAGGGAGCAGGGCAGGGGACACTCAGGGCAGGGTGCCAACCCAACGCAAGGCACACACCAAAACACACACTACAGGCAATTTGGACACACCAGTTAACCTAACCTGCAAGTCTTTGGACTGTGGGAGGAAACCGGAGAATCCCGAGAAAACCCACCAAGCACAGGGTGGCAGTTTAAACCTATTTATCCTTTACCCACACACTCCTGTTCAGGGTCATGGGTGGCCTGGAGCCAATTCCGGGCAGCCTAGGGTGCCAGGCAGTGCACACCCTGTATACACTGTGCAGTTTGAAACAAATCCTATAGATAACATGGTAAAAGTGGTTGCCAATGTTTTTCCAAAAGTTTTGTGTTTAACAACAATCCTTTCCATTTATTAACAATACAGGTGCCATGAGTTTAGATTGTTTCCATTTAATGTACAAAATTCCTTTATACAAAAAAATATTGATTTATATTTAACCTAGTTAATCATATAAAGGAAACATAATTAATGGGAATTGTTTTATTTGAGGCATGTTGTTATTTTGGAGTTGGAACAGGGTTATGACTCACTAATTGCATTAATTTATTGCTGCCCTCTCCTACCTTAGCCCAATCTTTGCTACAGTCCAATTACTCACTAATTGCATTAATTATCCCCATTGATTATGTCCAATCACATGCACTCACATTCTCATCCAGCCAGCACAGAGATACCCATCAACACTTACAATTTACACTTGATGGGCAACAAACATTGAAAGTGTGGCAAAGAGTGGGCTATGGTAGACAGGACAGTAAAAGAGATAAAGGGTGGACACTTCAAGTGGATAGGAAGAGGATTACTGAACAGGCCTCTCCTCAACCTCCAGGCCCAGCACCACTGAGACTCCTGGCCGAAAATGTACAGCTTTATCGCTTTCATCAGTCACTGACGGCTGTGTTGTTGGCTGTAATTGCACACCATCATCTCTATGTTTAAATCATAAAGAGCAAATTTGAGGCTCCAGCCGTTCATCTGCACGACGTGTGATCACGTTCATGCATTAATTAGTATGACCCTATTTTAATAAATCAACACGTATGTATGTATGTATGTATATATTATATATATATGTGTGTGTGTGTGTGTGTGTGTGTGTGTGTGTGTGTTCCTTTTTCACCTTCGGTGTCCTCCTTTGGATATGCAGGTATCTGGTATCTGGTAACCCTAACCTAGGGTGCAAAGCTGTGGACACACAATGTACACATGTACACGCACAAACCTGGGATGTGAACCTTCACACAATTAATGAAGTGCACAAGGAGCGTAAATAAATACGCCATTATCTACCTATATATGTAATCAATTACTTGTAAAACAACACAACATCTATAATGTTTCTGACATAAAGTTTGCTCTGTTATTCTAACTTGCTGATTATGAGAAGGAATGGAGTGTCAGGAAAGATGAGTTAATTGCTAACAATGGTGTTATTTCAGAGAAACCTCTGATGATACAAGAAGCTGTACAATGTTCCAATCATAAAATGCAATGTTTTAAAATTATAGGATTAAAAAGTACCTCACAAACATAAAACATTTAAATGAAAAGTGTCTTATGCATACAAATAACATCACTGTTACAATAAACCATGGAAAAGTACAGTAAGTCTTTAGAAAGGTTATGGTGTACCTTCAGAAAAAGAATAAAAAACCTTCCCAAACTCACCAAACTGGTTTTTTTCAAGAAGTACAAACACTCCTCGTGTCTTTGTACACCAGTGGGCCAAGTCTACATTCCTATCACCCTCTACACTTTTGTCTGCTTTTATAGTCTCATCTCCCTCCAACATAAGGACAATATCAAAAGTCAAATGCAAAAACAACTTAATCCATGTCCGTTTCATCACTGTCTACGCATCTCCATTGGTAAGTGTATTATTACTCACTCTAGTTCTTCAGCATGTCTACTGACATATTTATGTTGCTAGGATAGGGTTATATAGGTATCATAGCCCCAAAGTCCAAAGCCTGGATACAGTGGTTGTTTGAAGTTGGTCTGCACTCTCTGGAGGAGAGTCATGGTGTCAGAGATGCTATAGAACGAGAGAATTCCTGCCTTGTGATCCAGGTACACTCCTATTTTGGGGGAACTTGGCACAGAGAGTACTTTGGTGACAGAGTTGTGTACAAAGGAACAGTCAGAAGCTGAGCAGTACAGGCTCCAAGACTGATCATTCCAGCCAAAGCTGCAGTCATTGTTGATACCTTTCCTGTTGATGCCTTTGTAGCTCACTGCGATATCTACCTCACTGCCTCTCCAATCCACCTCCCAGTAGAACCTGCCTTCTCTCAGGCCTTCCATGCACATGACTTGCTGCCAGTGGTCGAACCTGTCTGGGTGATTAGGATACAGCTGCTCCTCACTCCTCATCGTCACCCGTGTGTTAGTCGCAGACAGGACCAGATTTCTGTGGGCTGTGTTGGGCTCTAACGTAAGATGGCAGGAGTCTGGTGAAAGATAGTGTCAACATTTTCAATAGCTGAAAAGCTCCAAGTTCCAACAGTTCAATGAAAGTCTACTTTTATATTTTCTTTAATTTGACTATGTGTATGCAATGCATTATGTGTTCTGCTGACACAAGTGAATACAAACAATAGACGCATGCTACAATACACAATAAAACATGCATGAAGAATCACTGGATTACATCTACAGTCTCATAGGTGCCCAGCTCACAGTAGACATTGTTGTAAGAAGATATACCCAGCAATATAACCCACTCTAAAGAACGTGACTTGTTTTGTGTTCTCAGGCCATGTGTCTCTTGTCACAGTCAGAATGGCACAACTAGGCTTGAACCTGAATGTCCACTGTATAGGATAAACCCTACATTCATCATTTGGGATTTGCGTTTATAATTGTATGAGATGCTTACAACATTTTGAAAACTAACTTATTACAATGTTCACTGGAGATTCTGTAATTTGGAGCCTCCGATCTGCCATCTTTCAGGAAAAAATAATTTTGACATCTCCCTGTTTTGATATGTAATATCTACATGTGCTGCTTGTGGCTTAAACTGGAACCTTCTAGATTTCTGGTAATAGTGTTTATCTTTGTGCAACAAATCTGATGATAAATCGTGTCCAATGAGTGTGACTACAAACTACTCACACTGTAGAAAGTCTTCTCTCGTCTTGGGTTCTCCAATATGTATGATCTGAACTTCTTTGACTGAGGACACAGAGTTAAAGAGCTGATAGATTTGATCAAGCTCAAAATAAGACAGAAAGCATGTTCTGAGATCACCTTAAAATCTTACTTCAGTTCTTCAGTTTCATTACAGATGTAATTTATTTATTTAGTATTTATTTGAGCAATAATTCTTCATAGAGAAAAAGTTTCAATTTCCTTGCAAAATACTGATGTTCTGCTAACCTCTTGCAGAGATCTTATCCATGTCTCCCTTGCAGACATCATCCAGCTGCCGTCTCATGTCAGAGATGGCTTTTCTCACCCCACCAAACGAGACGTGATGGTTGACATTGACATTAGACAGGTCCTCATACCCAGAGGAGGCACTGAGGGCATGCCAGCACTATTCAAAGCAATCGGAGTACAAAGATTTGTGGCATGACAGAGAACAGAGCGACGGCTGGGTGCCTACGCCGCCACTTCCCCGCTACTCACTGTAAAACTGCAAGCCGTCCTACCTGGATGAAGTGAATGTGATCATCACTGTACGAAAGCTGCTCCAGCTTGTTGTGCCTCCTTTTCAGCTCACCAATCTCCTCCTCCAGCCTCCTCAGGAGTCCCTCCGCTTTAGACACAATGACCCTCTCCTGATTTCTGATCAGCTCTTTCACTTCAGTGTGCCTTCTCTCAATGGAGTGAATGAAGTCTGCAAACATCCTGTCGTTCTCCTCCAGAGCTGTCTGTGCAGAGAGCTTGGGAGGCGATAGGACATGGCAGGCAAGAAACGTTAACTGGCAAAGTCATATTATGTTTCCATGGCATTGCCTCGTAAAAACGTGGATGATGCTGGACCCCTTCCTGTCAATAGTCAGGTAGACATAGTTAAGTTAGAGGTTTTGCTGTTGTCAGTGCCCACCTTGAGAGATTCTACAGTTTCACTCCAGTCTCGTCGTCTCTTCTCTCTGTCCAGAATCTTTTGTTGTGATTGCGCCAAAAGAGTCCCAAGAAGTTTCTGTTGGAAGGCATAATCCACTATAAGTGTAATAAATGCAAACAGAACTATCCCTGTAAAGTCTCCACACATCAGACAACAGGTTTCAGGTCAGGTTCAGGTCCTACATTACAAATAATTTTTTTACCATTCAGTGTCTTCCGCCATTTTCCAGTTAAACTATTTATTCATTTTTACAAAACAATTATCCATGTAACACAGGGTCAGTGAGATTTGGCAACACATCACAGGCAACACAGGTTGCAAGGCACGGTACACCCTATAGATAATGCCAAATGAATGCAGGACACACACAAACCATAATTTAGAGTTCACAATTCACCTGCATACAGGCACAAATATGCAGATTGTTACCACATTTAGTGGTGAGAGTACAGTTCAAACCTTGGTAACATATGTTGACAAAGCTACTTTCAGAACCATTATGCTACTTTTCAATGAAATACTCAACTGCAAATTGATAAAATATATAACGTGTGCATTTACAACCTAAGTTGAGGTTCCAGTTATTTTACTCACCTGTTTCTCAGTTCTTTCCACTGCAGCATAGACTGTACTGTGACTCTTATGTTCATCCATCATACACATTGCACAGATACAGAGCTGGTCTGTACGGCAGTAGAACTCCAGCAGTTTGTCATGGTGAGAGCATATCTTGTCTTGAATATTTCCAGTGGCTTTCACGAGTTTGTGTTTCATAAAAGCAGGATATTCGTAATGACTCTCGACGTGAGTTTCACAGTAAGAAGCCAGACATGACAGACAGGATTTGACAGCTGTGCGCTTTATCCCAATACAAAAGTCACATGCCACCTCTTCATGTCCATCTTTATAGTGATTGGGAGACCCCGATCTCTGGCTTTTACCTGTTATGCTCAGCCGTTTCAGTTTATCCGTGCTGCTACTTTTCTGTGACATTGTTCAGCTTGAATGAAAAGAGAACGTGATCAAAAGAGACAGGTTTCAATGAAACTGTCTAGAACAAGGTGCGTAAGAATGCAAGTCATGAGTGATCTGCAGGAGTAACCAGTATGGCTGGTTGTTACCTAAGGATCGCGGGCAAGCCTGGAGCCCATCCCAGAACACATAGGGTGCTGGGCAGGGGACACCCAGGGTGGGGCACCAACCCACTGCAGGTGCATAAATCAAATTAAATTATACACGTACTGTACATCTCAGTAATGAAGAGAAACATACAGATGCATATATTTGACACGGGCCAAGGTTTTACAGTACCGTGAGGTATTGTGCTTAACAATCAGTGTGAGGCATAAATATTGTACTGTCAGCATTTTATTTATCTTCCTTATGACATTGGATAGACAAAAAGCATTAATGCAATGCATTTTGAATATGATGGAGATTTGAAGAAAGGTCGTACTCTAAAAAATGATCTTGAATGAATGGAGGCGTAGGGTTACACTTTAGGGATATTATACAATTTAAGTTATGCAAATTTTAAACAATTCTGGAAGTTAAGCGTTAATTCAGTTCAGATTTTCAAACCAGAAATAAAGCACCACCTAGAATAATGTAGTGTCTTATACATTATGGCATATGTTAACCAAAGTTGGAAGCTGTAAACTGGTTCGCTGAATAATTTTGGTTTATATCACTAAATATTAATATTTATATTCATACTGCATCTTAGTATGGAAACTTTTTTTTTTTTTTAGCTTTGAATGTATTTTACTATCTGTTAAACAATATACTCAGCAAGTAAGGACAATATGGAACTGCATCAAAGTACACAATATGAAAATCTTAAACCTCTACCCAACTGCCAGTGAACAGACTGAAGGAACCCTGTTACTACTGTACTGAGATGTTGATCGTTAAATGTCCGGAAACATTTTTGACACGTCAGCTTCCTTTGAACCGCCTTCTTTAATGTTATCTTTTTACAAATATAAATGCAACGTAATAGTGGAACTTCGATTTTTACTATGTGTGTTATGCATTCATGTTATTCTAGTACGATAATCTACTAGTTAAGGTATATACATCATAGTGTAACACGTGAGCGGGCGGTACATGCACGCACGCACGCGCGTACACACACACACACACACACACACACACACACACACACACAGAGAATAACCTGAATAATCATCTACTGTGTATTGATAAATACACTTTTCGTGTAATTTGTTAATGAACTGACAATACATGTTCCAGGACTGATATTATATCTGCAGACATTTTTTAAGCGTACTTGAAATATGACCACCATCTAAATACACGTATTTGATATATTAGCTAGGAGGTGTACTTCAAAATCATCAGGAAATAATATTCTACAACTGAAGTAATTTAATTTTTAAACACAACCATAAACACATCAGAAATGTTGCAGGAAATAAAGTGTTACAGCAGTATTTCCTGCCATTCTCTGGCTTGACTTTTGAGTTAAGACTACTACTCGAACTTGGAAAGTTAAAGCTCTAAATTACAAAATATTAAAAAGTGGTGAATGTTATTAGTTTGCAGGACATAGGCATACATTACAGATGACCTTGGATGATAAACTTCTTTTTTATAATTAAAAATCATAGCCAATAGTACCAGAATATGATTTTTGAACAGAATAGAATAGAATGCCTTTATTGTCATTGCATGTTAACAAACAATAAAATTTAGTTGTCTCTCATTAAAATGAAAAAAACTCTACTCGACCATTCAAGCATACACACACATAAAAGACTAAACGAATAAGTAAGATATAAAAAGAGATTCAAGTGAGTACATACTGTAGATATTGCACAATAATATGTAATAGCAGTTCAGTTAAGAGTGTTGTGGCAGTTGGGAGAGGGGGAGGGGGGTGCTAATTCAGTTCCCTGATGGTTGTGGGGTAAAAGCTGTTTCGGAGTCTAGAAGTACAGGTCTCTAGGTCTGTAGCTTCTTTCAGATGGCAGCAGTGCAGACAAGAGGTGGAAGGGATGTGTACTGTCTTCGATAATATTGCAGACTCTGTTGAGGCAGTGAGAGCTGTAAATGTCCTCTGGGGGGGCAGGGGAAGTCCACAGATTTTTTTGTGGTGTGTTGATCACCCTTTGAAGAGCTACTCTGTCTGCTGCTGTACAGTTATCATACCAGGCTGTGATACAGCAGGTCAGTGTGCTCTCTACTGAGTAGTAGTGATAGAATGACTCCAGCAGCTTGGCAGAGAGTCTGGCCTTCTTCAGGGTTCTCAGGAAGTGAAGTCTCTGTTGCACCTTTTTGACCAAAGCAGTGGAGTGAATAATCCACTTGAGGTCCTCACTAACGTGGGTGCCCAGGAAGTTAAAGCTGGACACACTCTTCACCTCCTCTCCCCCAGTTCCAGTGGCAGGAGCTGTGGATGTTGTTTTAAGTCTATGAAGAGCTCCTTTGTGTTTCTCATGTTTAATGACAAATTTTTAACTGCACACCATTCTGTTGATAAAAATATACAGGGGAAAAATACACCTTTAGAAATGTGATAGGTAAATAGCAAATAATAAGCAAATAACACATTAGCCAAATCTAGGTTAAATGTGATATAGTAGTAATGAGTACAAATTACAATTAAAGTATTACATAGCAAAGTTTGTTATCTTGTTATATACCACAGTAAATGTTTGTATGTTTACATGTATATATAAATGTAAATAGACCGTTGTTCGTGTCTTTTTAACTTAAAAAACACACTGAGAGCCACTGAATCGGAGTCAAATTCCCTGCATGTACAACATACTTGGCAATAAAGACGATTCTGATTCTAAATATAACGTTATAACTTATGGATGAAGTTACTATACGTAACTGAAAATTTGATCAGACTAATCTGATGTTGCATGTTGATATACAGACTCGTTAACTTTGGTTTTAGTGATAAATTACATACACAAGAGTTGTGAAATAATGCCTCAAAGCGAGTTTCTCGCTCGGGTGGTGTACGTCCGTCCAGAACATAGAGGGCGCTTTACTTTGTGTTTTGGTGTTGTTTTCAATAAAGCCTTTGCTTTAGTACGTCAGCGGTGTTGGCGCCAGTAGCGCCAGCACAACACGGAGAGGAGGAACACTGGAGACGGCGAGCGAATCGAGGGACGGGCAGCTAAGAATACGGAACATCATACGAGTGTATACTTTCGCTAATATCCTTTATCAGACGGCTTTGGATATATATTTTTTTATAATTAAAGTATACTCGGGTAAGTAATCAGGAGGCTGTAACGGTTAATCAGATCGTCAATCTGACTGCTGCCTCTTAGTGTTGATGCATACCGAGCTATTGGCCGAAAGATGGAAGCTAATCCTGTATTCTGGTTTTGTGTCTTTTTGTTTTAAAACGTGCAGTTTTCTTGTCGAAGATAACCACACGGTTAGTGTGTGTTTAAACAAGATGTTTTTTTACGGTAGCTGTGCCGTATGTGCGTTTGAGTCGTAAGGCCGGCTCTGATTTCTCTCTCCGCTGGTTAGCAGGCCCCGCTCGCCTCTCTGTTAAATACGCCAGGTCCGCCACACCGCGCATTCACCTATTTTGATTCCGCGGTGTGTTAAGCTATAACAACTGAACCTCCTTTGACCTCACAATGGTACAATGAGATTCATATCGGGAGATTTTGAGTAGTTCGCCGCACTACAACCGAAAGACCTCGGCTCATGGTTCGGGGAGGCGCATTGTTGATTATGTAAGATCGGGCCGCCTTTCCCGGGTTTTCCCAGCGCCTTTGGTTAAAGTGAGCGGCGGAGCCCGTGGACTCACCGCGCATTTACAGCTGACATCCCACAACCAGGAGCTTTCGGTGTTTCAAATACCCCGCTGATTTGGCGCTGTATCACTTAGGCGCCGTTCCAAGCGGCTAACGGAGCAGCAGCGAAATGCGCTTTGAAGGGCGGAAGCTGGCGGCGGCCATCTTATAGGAGCGTGACGGAGCGCGAGGCTCAAGATGCCTGCGCCGCGCGGCCTGCTGTGAATCCGCATCTCAGCCCCCTTTATGCTCCTCTCAGCCCCCTTTATGCTCCCCTCGGCCCCATGACCGCTGAGTGAGCTCGACAGCGTCGTTTAATGGAGCTGTGCTCTTAGTTTTTCGGGAAAGCCTGTTTACATTTTGCAGTTATCTTATATTAGCTTAACCGTTTTTCTGTCGTTGTTCCCTCGCTTATACCGACGTTAAACTTCAATATTCTTGACGAAATACTGGCTGCGTTTTTTAAACCAGCGCGGACCGATTGCATTTGTTAAATCAAATTGGAGGCTTTTCGGATTAGCGCACACTGGATTTTATTTCTATCTAGCCCTGTGCTGAACCGTTTCGGGCCGGTCTAAACACTTTTTTACTGCTGTACGTATGAGTAGCTGTTGCAGGATACCGTCGGAGTTTAAATGTTTAAACCGAGACATCCACGTTATGGTTTAGTGCATATTCACTTTTTACATTTTTATTGCTATAGAATTTAAATGGATTTTGAACGTGTTGGCTGATGATCTCGGCCCTCTACTGTACGCCACTGGTTTGCAGAAATGAACCTGCCTTGTCATTTTGACAGCGACAGACCTCCAAGCTTAGAAGGTAGTCAACCTAGTTTGGATATAGTAATTTTCTACATATTCCGTATTATCCGTTATATACATGGACGTTATTAGGTTTAATCATTGTAACACTTAGGTTTTTGATATGGAATGTGTTTAAATGCACTGGGAAATATAAATTTGCTTTTCTCAAAAACGTAATGTATATTTTATTTATTCACTTTTTGACAAACAAAAGTTTTGCTGGATTAAAAAATTAATGAAAAGTCTTACTGGAAACATTAATTTTGGAAGCGGACCCACCGGTGTTCACCTAGGATATAGCAGGTGCTTTTGTAAAGCATCATTCTGACTTAGTTGTTTGGTACAATTTTTTTCATTGATTTTTTTATGGTAACGCTAGAACTTGGAAGTTATGTGTATCTTGATGTCTGCCAGGTGCTGTGATCCACATCAGGAAGGACAAGGGACGTGGCCCTTTGCATATCCGCTGTAGCAGAAGGTGCGCAGCTGCGCTGTTGAACAGCCCCAGTTCTCTGAGTAGGACAACACCAAACCGCCAAGCTGGAGGCCGTAATCATGACCGAGTCAGAGACAGACTGTGACACGTCAGGGCTTGACACGCTGGGCTCTGAGTGTGTTATACCCCACAGTCAGGTCAGTGAAGTGCATTACACGACAGCATCTGAGATCATGGCCCTGGGTGTCAAGCGAGAACACGATCTGGACTCTATACATGCTTCAGAGCTCGCCAAGATTCAGGGCCTGAGTGCTGCAGAATTGGGTTCTGTTCCTTGTGTGGATGCTGACCAGATCATAACTGAGACTGACCATGACTACATCAAGTCGGATCATCACACCGACTTGCAGTGTTACACGGGTGCAGAAATTAAATGTGTAACCAGTGAAAGTTTGTTGGGAGACATAATTAAAACAGAGATGGTTGGAGCAGGGGCAGCACACATAATTAAGACTGAAGACCAGGAGTTAACTGTGGAAACTGAGAACGGTGTAGTAATCCACGAGGCCCAGAGACTGATATGCAATGAATGTGGGGAGCTCTTTGACAGTGCGTCAGATCTTCATCAGCATTATGAAATTCACAAAGAGGCTGCTCCCTATTGTTGCATTCAGTGTGGTGAGAGCTTTGCTGTTGAATCCAGCTTAAAAGAACACCTGAAGATTCACTTAAAAGAAAAGCCTTATGGCACTACAGGGATGGATCTCGTTGGGAAGAGCTGCATCGATGTGTTCAGCCTAAAACCGCATTCGATAATGCGTGCCAGCGACAAACCGCACAGGTGCTCGGAGTGTGGCAAGGGGTTTGCCGCAGCCATCACTTTGAGAGAGCACATGAAGATGCACTCGGACGACAAGCCCTACAAGTGTCCTCAGTGCCGAAAGAGCTTTGTTCGACGGCGTCACCTTAAAAAACACCAAGAGATGCATGCACGAGAGAAACCCTACAGCTGCCCCCAGTGCACGAAGAGCTTCGGGACGTCCTCCAGTTTAAAACGACACCAGAGGGTCCACTCGGGCGACAAGCCCCACAGGTGTGGCCAGTGCGGGAAGAGCTTCGCTGCGGCCGCTACGCTTAAGGAGCACCAGAGGGTTCATTCAGGTGAGAAGCCGTACAAGTGCAACATGTGCAGGAAGAGCTTCGTACGAAGACGACACCTGAAGAAGCACCAGCAGATCCATTCGGGTGGCAAGCCGTACCGCTGCTCCCAGTGTGAGAAGGGTTTCAATCACTCCTCTTCCTTGTCAAGACACCACAGAACTCATTTGGATAACAAAATGTACAGCTGTACCCCAACCGGAAAGAGTTTCTCATTTAGTTTAAGTTTGAACCGAAGAATGCATTCAGGGCAGAAGCCATATAGCTGCAGCCATTGTGAGAAGAGTTTCAATCATTCGTCATCTTTGTCAAGGCACCAAAGAACTCACCTAGATGGAAAAACCTACGACTGTAGTCATTGTGGCAAGCATTTTAATCATTCGTCCTCACTGGCTAGACACCAGCGAGTTCACCTGGACGAAAAGCAGACATACCAACCAGCGCCGACCGGGAAGGGCTTTGCACACACCACCATTCTAAAACACGAGAGAATTCTTGACAGTGAAAAGCCGTACCGCTGTTCTCAGTGCGGAAAAGGATTTAATCATTCTTCCTCCTTATCCAGACACCACCGAGTCCACCTAGACCCAGTCCACATAGATCCTGCTCATCTAGACACTGCATCTGTTCCTCATTCTCAGTGAAACGGCTCAACGTGTGCATGCAATGCAGTTACACCCACTGCAGGACTGTTTTTACTTTTGAAAACCAACGATCAAGTAATTTGGACCATTGAGCTGCCCTCAGTGTTGGAATAAATAACCTTTTGCTGACAGCTTGTTCGTTTATGGTAGTATTGTTTTTGTTTGTTTGGGGGGGGGGGGGGGGGGGGGGGGGGG
>JABJVR010005804.1:0-49924 GCA_025773905.1 Chitala chitala | reverse complement strand
ACACACACACACACACACACACACACACACACACACACACACACACACACACACACACACACACACACACACAGAAACATCATAATCTGTGTGGAAGCTATTTAGAGGCACCTGAAATGTGTAATGCACTTCCACACAGTATGTAAATGTACAATCTATTGCAATATTCAAATCCCACAAAAAAATATGGTCCAACTGTTTTACAATGATCCTTCCAGGTTGTGATGTTACTTTTGTTTTGGTTTATTGAATACGGTGTTCTCTATGTAGGTATGTTAAATCTGGTTATGTGTATTATTATTATCCTATATGATAAGCGTTATGCTGGCAGGTATAGAATAAGGTATAATCACCATATATATGTGTCTGTACTTCCAAGTGGTATAGTGTAAATGGAGCCTACGAAATACAGCATATTCAGGTAAAATGAATGCCGACAGAGACTACAGATCCATGCTGTATCATGTGGTAAACAAGTTCACAGAGCTACAAAAGGCTTCCAGCAGATATACAGTATACTGCAGAGCTACAAGGGCCCTTCTTAAAATAGAAGGGCCATGTGGAGCAACAAAAAAAACCTGTATGCTGACCATCCAGCACATGCTCCTCAGTGGAGAGGGAGAACAGCTCTGCAGGTCATATGCAGACCAATAGATGAATAGCTTCAAGGAGCACAAAGTGGAGGCAGACTCGGGCTGGACTCACTGTGGACGCCCTGCTTCGAGTCCTGCTCCAGGCGTTCTCGTTCTGTCCGCACGGCTGCCTCCCGCAGCAGCTCGCCCATCACGGCTAATAACTGACGCCGTGAGCGGTACGCTTCCCGCTCCCAGGGGCTGAGGGTGTGGTAAGGGCTGTTGGCAATGTGCCTGTCCTGTTCAGAAAGATGCCATTGAGGAAGAACATCCAGGCATTTGAAAGGTATTAAGAGTAATGGAGCACCTGTGCTTCCCTGTCAATTTAACACTAATTATCACTGCATAAGCTGCATGAAGTCTGATCTGTACTTTGCTCTTGGGATAACTCCAACCTATTGAAAGGCCTACTACACCTTCTTTGCAAGATGCAACACTCAGAGGCCAAGAGAAGGGGCAGTACCTGGTTGTAGGAGTGGTGGGCACAGTCCACAGCAGTGCCCAGTCTGCCCTCACAGGCCCCACCCACCACTACAGGCATCAGGATGTTAGCACCAGCCTTGATCAACTTGTGCAGCTGAAAATGTAAGAAAGTAATGCAAAACAGCAGGCCATGAACAGACAGACGTGCAAACAGGGAGCGATTCTGCGCTTAGGAAAGTTTGCCTGCCAGTTGAGTTAGCAGCAAAATCAACACTGCGCTCTAGAGTAAGGTACATTCAAAAAATCTATTAACATGTACTAAAAACAACATTTGAAAAACTATACATCCAATTTATTCATATTAAGCTTTATTTACATACCAGCTTGATCCTGCAGAGTGGTTGCTGTGTACGGTTGTAGTTAAGGTTAGCAACAGCACACAGGGCACTGCCCACCTGTTGGGACAGGGGGAGATTTGGGTCCGCCCCTCCAGCCAAAAGTTCATCAACTGCCTATGGGAAAAGTAAAAAAGGACAGAGTGGGTCATTGGCTCAGAGAAACACACAAAATCACTCCACATTTTTACTTTTGTACAGATACGCACTGTATCAAAAGCACACTTCTGTGCTAGGTGCTATGCCACTCCTTTCCACTCCTGCTATTTTAATGTTCCATGAATATTACTGGGTTGTGTGTGCAAACATCTGAGCATCGAAAATCAGAGCTGGCTCTTCGAGACACAGAATATCTACAACATCGGCACACAGTGTTCAGATACCCATGACATCTGTCACACATACAAATCTGTATAACACTGTTCCATCTGACAGTCTTTTATCTGAACAACCCAGGTTTTGGTTAGCAGTTAGCCAACCTCCACTATAAATGGGTATTGAAGCAGAATAATGCTCAGCGAACCTAACCTATCAGGCGACAGTAAAACAATGGGACAGTTCTGTTCCACTTACCAGGTCATTTCCACTGGCAATGGCCAGTGAGAGAGGGGAGTGGCCACTCCAGAGAAGGCTTGTGTTGGCCTTGCGTGACAGCAAGAGGCGAACCACATCCCTGGCATTCTGAATCACACAGAACCAAGACACACTGCAAACATGCTCATCTTATCGTGTTGAAATAAGCCATTGCTAAGCTCCTCACTGAGAAGTATGGATCAGAACTCAAAACGCCACCATATTCCAAAAAACTTAAAACAGCTCTATACTAATGTACATATGTGTGTACTGACAGAACATGTATAGTAACCATACATAAACCATAAGGCTGTTAAAGGTCATCACATGAAAGTCTCACTGTAATCCTGTGCTGATATGCAGAACGTGGGTTAAGAAAGGTGTAGAGAACAGGCAATCACATGACTTACAGTGTACTCTGTGTTTCTCTGGCAAGCTACATGCAGAGGGGTCCTGCCACCTTCCTCTGGGATGCCGTAAGGCAAGGTGAACATAACTGAAGAGCCAGAGAAGTGAGCAGTACTGTAGGCAGCTTGAGGGTCTACCATGTCCTGGGCCAGACCCATAGCAGAGGATGTGGGAGAAACAGTAGGTGTCAGAGTGGTCCTTTCCTCACTGCTTTAATTCAGTGTATTACAGCAACCAATTACGTAAGTCAATTTTTCCCCATGTCAAATATTGAACATGAAAATAAGACCAGTGGTTCTGTAACAACATAACAGATTAAGATATATTTAAAGAACTGAAAGATATAACTTTACAAGGAGAATTCCCTATGCTGTCACTAGTAAAGGAATAAGTAACTTTTCAGGCTGAGGTTGCCAGAGTTTCATCCACACCTAACTTTTGAGATGTTACATCACCACAACCCTTTACCACAAGACAGACTTATTTCAAACACACATACATTTGGCTATACAGTTTGTGACCCACTCTCAGATATTTTTGTTTGCTGTTTGTGCCCTCTGCGTCTTTTATACTGTTATTTATATACATATATGTTTAACTTTGCCAAAATAACACTTGCTGGCCTAAAAACTGTATTGCTATGCCTATGATTATTATCTTAAAGGACTTTTACATTTGTACCTCTCCTAGTTACCTTGTCCAGTTGGAAAACCTCATCAGCATCTTGAGCTCTCACATCAGGGTCAGCCAAAGCATGGAGCAGAAGTTCTGTAATCTGTGGCCCTTCTGGACCTGTCAGGCCAGCTGCAATGTGAAGTGGATACAGGCTCTTGCACTGGAAAACAGCCATAGAGTTCAGGTGGGACATTAACAGATATGGTCATTCACTGTGTTTTAACTGTTACTGAGCACAGGGGGTCGGACTAAAACTCAGACAAAGTATAGTTATTCAAACATCAACGGGAAACCCCAATTACGTTCTAAAACAAGGTATTTATGCAAATGGCTTTGACGAAAATATCCACCTTAGAAAAGACATAGTAAAATGCAATGCCATTCATAATTTTTACACATTTTAATTTAAAAGCTTCTTACAGAAGTTTATTATACAGTATTAAATTATAAACAAAATAATTTCTCTAATTAAATTTTTCACCCAATAATTTATGGTTACAAGTTCAGTCCCTTTAGATTACACAAACCCTGACAACACGTTCTCACGTTAGTAGATGCAGGGGTGAGAAGATAGGCTTTCCTATGTACAGGACCAGAGAAGGGGTTCTCTGCTTCAATCCATATTAATCAGTTTTGTGATAGAAATTGTTACTCATCCTGCATAACTGTTGCAGAAACTGTACATTCACAGTGTAAAAAATGAAGAAAATTCTTGTAAATGTGCCTAAAACATGATGAAGAAGCCTGAATGAAGATGTAGTGAAAAAGGAGACACATCCACTCAAGGACCCAGTAACTTCACAGGAAGCTGAAGGAGAGCGAGAGGAAGGACTGATCTGAGGACAGTGGTGCCACAGTTCACAGTAGCTCCAGGAGAGCAAGGCACCTTCGGGGGCAGGGGCATGTTGGGGCAGGCGCCGCACTCCAGCAAGCGCCGCACAGCTTGGACGTCCCTGGCCTTGACAGCGAAGAACAGAGCAGGCATGGGCACACTGGAGGCATTGGGGTCGGCCCCCCGCGTCAGTAGAAGGTCCACGGTGCTCCACCATCCCCTCTGCACGCTGGAAGGAAGCGCGGGAAGGAAAGACAGAGAGAGCCACTGGTCTGCCATATGTGTGAATCCTAAAACAACTTAAACACCCTTCTCTTGTTTGACTATGTGTACAATGGCTTTCAATTCAGAGGTTAGCCATTTTTTGAACTTAAGGATTTTTGTGCATTAAAGTGTTCACTCCATAATAAAACCTTTTACGTTTCTGCTCCTTTAACTCAGATGTAGTTCTGCAGTTTGTCCAACAAAGCAATTTGTCTGGTACATTTTGGTAAAGTGGGTCTAGCCCATCTATTCTGATGTTGTCATTTGGTTGAAAGGTAGAGCCCACTTCTTACAATGTATTTCATCACCTTTACCACTAACCGTCTCCCTCTACACATCCACACACTCACTCAATCTTCATAAAGTCGATCTTCCTCTCAGGCTCTCTGACATTCGATAGGCCTGTGCAGCTCAGCATCTCAGTGGTCCTTTCCAACACACCCTCTGTCACCTGGAAATGAAATCCCTCCAGGGAATGCGAAGCACTGAAAGATTCAGTACTGAAAACTGTGGTCCCTCCAGAACCAGAAATGTTTCTATCCAACACTTGGGTGGAACACTCCTCTGACACATCATGCCCAAAGTTTATTTTTGCACATTCACTGAAATTCAGATCTGCACTGGGCTCATTTTTGATGCAAGGGTCAGTCTCGTTGTTGAGGTCAGTATCATAACTATAACCAATCACCTCACTGTGGTCGATATCATTAATATTTGAGACCTTGCTCCTGTGGTCATCCTTGTCACTAGTATCGATATTGTTACTGTGGTCAGTATCGTTGCTGGCCTTGACATCACTGCTGACATTGAACTTATTGCTGGTGTCAGTTTTCTCATTGTGATGAAAGCTGCTCACCTCCGTACAGCAGCTCATCGTATTACTTTGTGTCACATGACCATTTTGGGTGGTTTCATCACTGTGGTGGTCCCTAGAGTTGAGGCAGCCTAAATCTATGTCTGCTGTTGACACACCCTGTTTCTGGACTGTCTGGTTCAGAGAATCAGTATAAACCGTGCTTTCAGGTTGTGTGTTTCCAGACACCGGTGGTACCTTCAACACCTATAACAGAAAGCATAAATTTAATCAGAATAAGTACCTACAAATTCACAGTTAGTGTTAGTGCATTTTAGTTAGTGTTGGTGTGTTATTCATTTCACTGGCACCTGAGTACCCCTATTTTGTTCATGCAAGACGTCCTGGAATAGCAATAAAAGTATCCTAATCTTTTTAATATTTTCCAGAATTTTTTTTACATTACACTTAACTGACATGATTGCCATGCAAGAATTATACATCAGAGTGAGTTCTCAAAGTAATAAATTATTGCTTTATTCAAAAGCAGTTTGAGTGTAGAAGTAGCCGGCAAATTTACTGCTTTGACATGGTGGTCGTAATTAATGACAGAATTATTTCAGGAGCATGCTACAATAAACAATAAAACATCTGCTTGCGTTTGAACTATTTTGGAGCTATCGTGTATTTGGGAATAAGTGTATTTCTTAATCCATGATTTCCAGTTTCTCCAGGGATTTAACACAATCTAGCTGTATAATCCCTTTGAATAAGTGCAATTTTGCAGGCATTACACCATGCCCTGGGCCTGAGAGATCATACCTGCAGCTGCTCTGTGGATGGCACCCTCTGCAGGCTGCATTCAACTGCTGTTTTGTGCAAGGTGTGAACAGGGTACTGAAGCACAAGGCAAGCAGCCAGAGCAGAAACACCTTCATCATTCAGTTTGTTCACATCTGCTCCCCTGTCCAGCAGCAAGTGAATCACTTCGTTTTGGCAGCTCATCTACAGTGACAAGAAAAAGTACGTGAACCTTTTGGAATTTCAAGGTTTTATGCATAAATTTGTTATAAAATGCAATCTGATCTGCAAGAGTATTGACAAATATGTGTTTAAATAACACAAAAAAAAAATTATGTCTTCATTGAACACATTCATTCAACATCCAAAATGGTAGTGGAAAAAGTGAACCCTTGGAATTAACCCCCCCTTTGGCAACATAAACCTCAACCAGGTGCTTCCTGTAGCTGTTCATCAGACCTGCACATTGTTCAGGAGGAATTTTAGCCCATTCTTCCTGGCAGAACTGCTTTAGCTCTGTCATATTCTTTGGACATCTGTGTATGGCTCTCTTCAAGTTATTCCATATTCCACATATAGGGTTGAGGTCTGGAATCTGACTTGGCCACTCCAAAAGGCAGATTCTGTTTTTCTGAAGCTATTCTGTTATGGACTTGCTCCATTGTTTTTAGGTCATTGTCCTGTTGCATCTCCCAACTTCTACAGTTTCAGCTGAAGTACAGACAGTCTCACATTATCCTAAAGAATTTTTTTATACATTTGGGAATTCATCTTCCCCCTCAATGACTGCAAGCTGGCCAGGTCCTGAGGCAGCAAAGCAGGCCCAAATCGTGAGTTTTCCTCCACCATACTTCATGGTTGGGATGATGTTTTCATGATATGCAGCACCCTTTTTACGTCGAATGTAGTGCTGCATGTTCGTTCCAAATAGTTCAATCTTAGTCCACAAAACATTTTGCAAATACTGCTGCGGAGTGTCAATGTGCTCTTTCACAAACTTCAGGCATGCAGAAATGTGCTTTTTAGTACGCAGCGGTTTCCTTCATGGCGTCCTGCCATAGACACCCTCTTGTTCAATGTTTTATGCACCCATGAACGCAGATGTTAGCCAGTTCCAATGAAATGTCACTTGTTTCTTTACCACATGAGTCTTTGTTGTGCCCACTTCTTGGTAGACTAGCCACAGTCCCAAAGTGACTCCATTTGTAGATCATTTGCCAAAGTATAGACTGGTGAATTTCTAAAGTCTTTGAAATCACTTTGTAACCCTTTCCAGCTTTATGTAAATCAACAGTTCTTGATCGTAGCTCCTCTGACAGCTCTTTATGGCAAATGGCTCACATAAGCTAAATGGTTTTTATCAGTCAAAGTAGCTCTAGTCCACACCTCTCAACTCATTTTCTAACACCTTATTCCAATTAGCATTTGAGGCCATTAACTCTAAAGGTTCAAATGCTTTTTCCACTAGCACTTTGAGGTTTTTATTGTAGTTCTCAATAAAGACATGAAAGATCTGAATTTTTTGACAATACTCTTTACATAGATGAAGATCAGATAACATTTTGACAAATTTATGCAGAAAACCATGAAATTCCAAAAATTTCACACACTTTTTCTTGCCACTGTAATTATGATTAAAATGGCAGTTTTCACAATGTTTAAAAGACAGAATTTGACGATTCCCCCCCACCCCCAACGGCCTCTTAAGAATCAATCATTCATCACTGATGTTGCTCAGTTAAAGAAATGCATGACACCATGATTTTTCCCTCCAAAAACTTCACTTCACAAAAGGCTTCACTTTAAATGATAATCTCCAGAAGTTTCTGCAGCCTTACCGAAGCAGCAAGAAGGGCTGTGTGGCCCTGAACATCCGCCACATCAGGGTGCACCATGGCATTTATCAGGATTCTGTACACGCTTTGGTGATCACCCCGCATAGCATCCAGGATGAGCTGTTCTGAGTTTTCCTCTTGAGGTCCCTTGGGGCCAAATCGTTCCCGGGCTCCTGACAAGACAGCATTTACATCCCAGTCCATGGTCTCTGCCTCAAACCTGCACCACAGAAGGAATTGTGGTTGAAGCAGAGATTTTAAGGAGCTGTATTTGTTAACAAAAGAATGTGTAGCACAAGTTCAGTGAAGAAACTCATATCCAACCTAAACTGTTTTAGTAGAAATAAACAGCTGGTTTACACAATGAAAAATATGAAATAATAATGCACCTGGTAAAACAGTCTACTTAAGGCAGAACTAGAAAGTTATGCATCAGTGAAGCTCTGGTTCTTGTACTTCTGTTCCATGGTTTTCTTGATTAATGTGCATGACATTAATACAGACTTTACATATATTCTTTTAGCAAAATATTGAACATTTCCTACTGTACTTCAGGTCAATCGCAGAACATATTAATGAATTTAAACTTTCTGCATCATGTTAACACCTCAATCAAAACACACAACATAAAAACAGCAGATTGTGGAAGTGCTATTAAACACCCCTGGCCCAAAACTTGTAACAATGCATGTTACACTTAAAAGTTGCAGCTGTTCTTACCAGACCAATAACTGTTACATTTCATATTCAATTTTATATGTTACATTGCACTCTGAGTGGCCAATGCCTGCTTGTTGCAGAAGACTGTTCCAATTAAGACATTCTGTGGCTGTGTATGTGTTCACTGAAACTACTACTTGTTTATCTGTGATTCTCTTGGGTGGATGAAGTCAAAAGCTGTGGCATATTAATTTACTCAAACAGAAACAAACAGACTTCCATGATTAATACATATTAACAATCAGCTAAGTGGTTAATTCCTGTTAAGCTGAAATCCTCTCTCTAGTACCTTAAGGTCTGATTCTGAAATTTCAGAATGTTATTTCCTCTCATTATGATGCCCCATAACTATCAAGTATGCCAATTTCTTAATAACACTCCATAGACAACTGAGTTAAAAGTAACTGGAAATCAAGCTCAGGAAAACAGCTTTTTCCTGCGGGAAATTAGGACAATGACCTGATGCAGAGCAGCAGTGCTGACTTGAACCAAGATCTCTGCAATAACATCTTGTAATTCACTGCACTCGTCGTTTAAACTGGTGCTATATGATTTAATTTGTAGATGAAGAAACTACTGGGTTAAACTAGACTACTGTTTAAAGTTTGTATTAAACTACAGGGTTAAGATTATTATTGAAGACTGTTTAATATTATTAATTATTATTATTATTATTATTATTATTATTAACAGCTTTATACGGTTATCTGGATAATAAAGATTGCATAATTGTGAAGCCATAATCACAAGAGTGAACGTGAAAAGCCTCTGTATCAGCAACATCTTGGGCTACCAATCTACCTGTGTCTATGCACATGGGCCAGCATCCTTTGTTGCAGCGGCAGAGCAAGGTCCTCGTTTGCATCACTGCTACATTCGCCAAAGAAGCGGCGGTCCAGATCTGCGCGGACGTGCTGCGGCACCGGCAGGTGGTCCGAGTCGACGGAGTAGAACCCCATGTCAGTGGGGAGCGCAAAGCGCGCGTCGGCCAGTACCTGATCAGGAGGCAAGAGTAGCGGATCTTCACCAGTTGCGTCGTCGTCGCCGCGGCGGCGCGACACTAATGGATTTCGAGTAAGCGGATCCCAGACGCTCGTGACCCCATCGTCACGCCAGGCGTCGACCAGCATGGTGAACTCGGGAAAATTCGTGAGCGTGAACGCCCCCGGCACGCAGTGGCACAGCTTTAGCAGACGCCCCCCTTGCCACAGCCCTACGTCCTGGCGACCATCCGCGTAAGTGAGGACACCTGGGCCGAAGCGCTCATCCATGTGATACAGACCCTGCGTGCCAAAATGGTTGGACTTAGCACCATGCTATGTGCAGGTTTTATTATTTTTATTTCAGTTTGCCATTACCTGAAAAATTGTGCCGTCTGGAAAATACTGGGTGCCATAGCCTTCTTTTCTGTTCAGATAGAACTTTCCGACAAACCTATAGCCTCCTGGCCAGCAATATATGCCCCTGCCATGACGATAGTCTTTGTAGAATAAGCCATCGTAGAACTTGAATTAAGGAAAAGGAAAGGCAAAAAAAAACCTTTAATATAAAGTATAACAGAAACAGGACTTAGTTTAAAATAAAGGTCTTAAAAGTATTTTGTATTCATTAAAATGTGAATTCACTCACTACATACAAAAATTACTAGACCACCAAAAATGTTACCGGTCAACTTTTTCCTGCTTCTAACTTATAGTGCATCATATAGCGTCGATCTGAGCTACTCATTAACACTCCTAAGTAGTCACTCTGGGATCGCTGAAAGCTATTTAGCCCTTAGGTAGACAAGCACTCGGACAGTTGGGGTGGGTAAAAAAAAAATTAAAAAACGGGGAGGGGGAAAGGGTCACATACACGCTCATGGTGACAGGACTATACACACGGTGCTGTTGGGAAAATGCACATTATCCCTTACCGCAGCAACACCGATTGCGCACCGGTATCACAATACTTATACAGTATATAGTTATTAAAATCTCCCCTGCATTTTTACATAATTAGCTCAATCACAGCCATGGCCTATTTACAATTAAACGAAACTTACTTTTAAAAAGCGTCATATATGCAAAGACATTCTCACGTCTCAAAGATTTTCAAGCTAAACGAAGATGACAGGAGTCTGTTTTAAACAGGTGGCGACGTTGTTCTTTTTAGTCACCTGATGAATTTTATCAGTTCAAAAAATAACAATTTGGGGGAAACAGCCTTTCGCTATGGAACTGGGGCATTATGATTAGCCCATTTCAGGTAGTTTTTTTTTTTTTTTTTACTAACATGTGTTTTCGAGTATTTACT
The DNA here is from genome assembly GCA_025773905.1 of Chitala chitala. Lineage (NCBI taxonomy): Eukaryota > Metazoa > Chordata > Actinopteri > Osteoglossiformes > Notopteridae > Chitala > Chitala chitala. Next base: position 39,278 of record JABJVR010005804.1, on the reverse strand, counting down.
GCTTGTTTATAAGCTGCTTAAACTTTATTACCAGCAAAAACGTTAATTAAATGTATAGCAGCTGTAGCAAACGTGACACACCTCTCCATTTGCCCAAGTGAAAACACCCATGCCTTCTTTTAAGTCGTTAACAAACTGTCCGTCATATTTGGAGCCGTCGGCCCACCGCTGAACTCCTCTTCCGTGTTTGCGAGCCCCGCTGTCCGTTTCGCCGGTGTAGCCAGCATCACCCTCGGAGCCTGCCATTCTGCTATATTCTGTCCTTTCGTCCTGAGTGACAGTAAGACGCAGAGCACTTAAAGCAGAAATTATTAACCTTAATGAAAGAAATGCATCGTTTTTAAAATTTTTCATAACGCAGTCAATGTTAACCAGTCTCATCAACGCAAAAGTTACGTAAACTGACCATGCATCGCGAAGTCCAAGAGTTTTGACGCAAACATTATCCTCGCAACCGCAATTGTTTTATTCTTCTACGAAGTGCGAGTACACGGAATGCCAAATTCAATGCACCCTCTTTGTAAATTCATGTTTAACCAGATACTGGATTAGTAGACAAGAATGCAAAACTGCTAAAAGCAAAAAACAAACAAACGGTTAAAATTTTTCGATGATGATGATGATAGTGCGCTAGACTGCAGGAGCTCGTAATCCAACTGAAAACAAACATGTTTCGTGTCTGGTAACTCAGTAACCGAGAGATGGCTGTAACGCAGACGCGCACTCCTTGGCAACCTCGGTGGATCTCAGCAGGGGACCTTGGGCGTTATTTAATCCGCCCTTGGATGCTGGAACGATATTTTTGTAAATTATAGATTTTGACTGATTAACTGTATTTCCACACTCGAATGTAGTTAAAATCATATGAGACATTCCAAACAGTTGTCCTTTAGTAAAATCATAGTCACACATTTCACCATCTTTGCTTAATTTTCAGAACTAATAAGTTTTTGGGGGGGCAAAAATGTCCTCTAATTTGCATGAGGAAAATGGCGATTAAACGTTATTTGTAAGTCAGTGTTGTACAAATGCTCGTACATTTTGTGCATTCAAAACTACAGTATTATGTATTCTGTTACATGTTCAAGTTGATTACGGTTCAAATGTTCGTATAACGCTGAAAAGCAAACATAACGGTATGAAGGAATATGTAAAATTTGTACATCAAGGTTTTCTGATGTGCTCTAGTTATGTCCCACTTGTGCTCAGTGTACCAAATTTAAAGCTTTAAATCTCTCACTCTACTTGATTGATTGCTGGTAGCACCACTTAAACCTAATTTAAAGGTTCCAAATCCAGTCCACTGAGACAGGGATATGCCACATTTAGTTGCAATCCTTACCTATTCCAATCAAAGGGGTAATTATGCCAGATTTTTGTATGGACTTCCCCCAAACCACTAAAGATAAGTCATGTATTTGTTGGTATCAGATAATTTACAAATTATGATTTATAAATTGTATATAATTTACTAATATTCATTTCAATTTGAAAAACAACAACAATAGATTATAATTTTATGTAGCACAACATGATTGCCCAAAGGCACTGTACTGGAGTGGATGTACAAAACTATATAGGAATGAAAAACTATATAGTCTGCTCTGATTAAGTCTTATCTGGACCCCCTCTAGTTTGCCTACCAGCCTCTTTTTATACAGGGTGAGGAAGTAGAGGTTGTCTTGTAATATAAATACCTTGGAGTCCACTTGGACAATAAACTGGACTGGACCTTTAACTCAATAGGGATTTACAGAAAAGGCCAGAGCTGGCTTCACTTCCTGCAGAGACTTAGGTCTTTCAATGTCCGCAGCAGCATGCTGCAGATGTTTTATTAATCTGTGGTAGCCAATACCATTTTCTATGCTGTGGTCTGCTGGGGCAGCAGCATAAAGGTGGCAGACACTAATAGAATAAACAAATTAATTAAGAGGGCTGGCTCTGTTCTGGGAGTGATGCTGGATCCTCTACATGTTGTAGCTGAGAGGAGGATACTAACCAAACCCCTCTCCATCCTGGACATACCTCCCACTCTACAGTGTGCTGAATGAACAGAGGAGCATGTTCAGCCAGACACTGATCACTGCCAAGTGCTCCACAGAACACCACAGAAGATCCTTTCTTCCAGTGGCCGGTAAACTGTACAACCCCTCTCCCTACTGCAAGGAGGACTGTTGCTGAAACTGGACAATCTTTTTTTTTTCATATCACTATCACTAATCATATCATTAATCACAAGCACACATACATTCATATATATATATATATATATATATATATACACACACACATTACTGTAGTGCTATGTTTACTGTATTTATTGTATTGGTATTGATGTTACTTTTCTTCTTTCGTTGACTTTCTTTTTTTCTTTCTTTTGTTCTTTTGTCACGTGGAGTGCAACTGTAAGCAAGCAAAGCAACCCCCCCCCCCCCAAAGTTCATTGAATTGAATAGAGTTGAAAGATTAAAGCCGGATAACAATGGTGAAAAAGAATTTTAAAAAACTCCAAGTATGGAGAGCACAGGCTGGATTTGAGCCTCCAGCTGAGGGATGAGAAGCAGCAGTACTAGCCAATGAGCCACCATGTCCCTCCCCCTTTTTAAAAAGTTATGGTCTACTTTTGGTCTTTTACTCCATTTCTTGTTAATAATGATTTAAATCACTACTCCTGACTTAGCATTCTTTTTCACTGGCACATGTTTGTGCTCTTTTTTGCTGTAATTTGAATAGCATCAATGATTAGTAGATTAAAGTGAATACCATGCTAAATTATCGAGACATTTATTACTCTGATTCAGCAGTTAGAGTCACATTGTAAAGCATGATTCTTATTTTTTTTGCAGATGTTATTTTGTAAGTAATTTTCTTTCCACTTAAGACAACTAAGTGCATACATATGCCAATGATGAGAAAGAATGAAGCAAAACAGCAAAATAATTGATATTTAACATGGTGGTCAAATTAAAATGAATGATTTGGTTGGAAGAAAAACCTGAACCTATTGTGGCCCTCCAGGACCAAACTTGAATAGCCTTTGTAACTCGGCTTCTGTAGCTCTGCTACCAATCTTCACCCTTCTGGGTTACACTTGTCTGCATTTGTCCCAGGCATTGCTTAAGATTTAAGTAGTATTCGTGAATAACTCTCTCACTTAAAGACATAACCAAAAGTAGTACTGTCACACATTTTAATGTTTTTAATAGCTGCCACAAAAATGACTAATAGATATAGTGTGATGTGTAAATATTTTTTAAAACTAATTTTGTTAATGTCACAGAAGTAATTAAAGCTGATAGTGGAACATAGTTGAGCTGTGTCAAGCTGTAATAACTTTTTAAAAACAGGCCCCCTCCTCAATTTTGTACATTCAGTTAAAGGTGAAATTGAGAAATAAGACATGATCTAGGTAATGGAAAATCAGCATGCTTATAACAGTACATATAGGCCTAGGAAATTATTTGTTTTCACCCTCAGAACAGGCTGTAAATTAAGTTATCTTACTAAGATTTCTTTTTTTAACTACTGTACCTTTTGTAAAAGAACTACATGTGAAAAACTATGTATAAGGCAGAACACTGTGGCTAGAACTCAGATGGCAAATGGGCTGGGGCTGCCGCACACTATTAGATAAGGAAATCGTGTGTGAACCAGGAAATGCTTTTAACGGTAGTAGTACACCCTGCCCACCAGATGGCAGCAAAGGATAACGTAGCTGAAAACAAGGACAAGTGAAGGAAAGGCTTTTGCAGTAGCAGTTCAAGTTATATTAGTCTTTACTTGTACCATTCGTTATATCATGAAATTGGCTAGTCAGGGACATAGATGCCATATTGCTGTAGTGCTGCCATAGTAACTGGAAATTTGTTTTGTTTTTTTCTGGCATGGGCTTACAATTTGAAGAGGATGCCCCCCCAAAATGCTAACACTGCTAAATTGCATTGTGTGTGTACACTTAAGGCAGGATTTTGCAGGATCATCATCTCTTCTCACCCCATTATCCACATTAAATCTTACGAAAAAGGTCTCAGGTTAACACTCAGAAAAAAGACCCTACTGGCTATGTACATTGTTGGTCAGCATTATGATGTAACTGCGTAATGGAAGAAAACCTTGCCATCTGAGACTGACTTACAAAGGAAGACAACACGTAATTTAAATATTCAGTATATTGTATTCTTTTCAATCTTCTACAATGACACTACAGATACATTAAAAACGTGCAGCTATATAATGACCAGCTATAAACGTGAAGTTTCCAGGAAATGTAAGTGCTCATGTAGGAATGGTAAACAAAACATTTTTTGTTTGTAGAGTGCTCTATATGGGCACAACCTGGGGCACAGCTGGCAGGGGGAAAGGTGGGGGAAGGGGTATGTCTTTCCTGTTGCATATAACTATATCACATGCTGTGTTATAGTTATATGCACCCGTTGGCATAACACTTTTAGAATCTAGATTCCTGCCAAATATTTTACTAAGGTGTCGTGAAGTGCAGGAGAGATAGGAGATACTGGAGAAAGGTAACATCTATTTATAGAGTGTTTAATAACAAAAATTTAATTAAAAATCAGCATATCCACTAAGATACAAAGCCACAAATACCAACAGACTTTAACACCAAGCATCTCAACAGGAAATACAACACAAGTGCTAACATTTAACAAAGTCACTCAAAGAAACGAAACAATAGCAGATTGAGGGGGCGTGTCCACACAACCAGGGCAAACTACAACACAAGTATGTCACTTAACCCCATGCTGATTATGTATTTTACAAACTTGTCAGTTTGCAAGGACGTTTTCTTAAGTCACTGTTAAGTCACTGTTAAGGTCCTTACTTAATCTATTCAGTCAATGATGTTGCAATGATTTTGTGAAGTTCGCTAAATATTTGAATTGACATTTAGCATTACCGATGTTAAATCGCTTCCTAAATGCTTTTATCTGTGAAATTTTCATTTTAACGCCTTACCTAGTAAAATGTTCACTAAATTAATTCAGAGTAAGTATTTATGAAGCATATGCAACTTGGCACTTTAAGAATTTCAAACCACAATCTTGCATTTGTTATTTCAAGAGGCTCAATTTTAAAACCTTTGAATATAGACTTTGTTGTAAATCATACTGTTATTAAAATCAGGGTGAAATCACAAATTTTGGGTCAGGTTTGCCATCTTGAATCTGTTGTAAAATCTGCATTGCTAGGCCTACTGTGTAAACTCCAGGCTGCATGAATACACTACTTCCTGAGGTATACTGGTATTGTAGGCAAGATGTTTTTAAACAGAGCTGGTGGCTAATGAACTGTGATATTTTCAGTACAGCCTTAGAGCATCAGTATTGTTTAAGTGAACTATGTGAAGCGTTTACAGAATTCATGTCTGTACTAAGCACCATTAATTGACAAATAAAGTAAAAATATTACCAGGCTACTTAGATTAAAAAATATATTAACAAAGGCAAATAATAGTGGTGAATATAATCAGATGTATTTTATGACCACATAATCTCTTTACTAGGGCATAAGTGTGTAGAGAATGAGGCTAACTGCTGCCTATACAATTTCAAGAACATTACAGGCCACAAATTATTCATGAGATTTTTTTTTTAACCAACTGATGGTCATCAGTGATGGTTAAATTATGCTTGCTTGAATTATTAATGGACGCTCTGGCCTACTTGACCATCTTTTATATTACATATAATTTGGACAACGTTCTATTTAATTATTAAAATGTGATTTTGTATTGATTGTTCGAACTACTTAACGGGATTTGTTTTGCTTGACACATCACTGCTTGCATACCTTATGTATGACCCTGGCAATGTCTTGAACTGCTTTTCTTCCATGCGAAGTTTATTCCCAACACTGATTCTCTGCCATTTCCATTTGGATATTAATATTAACCTTTTTCGATCCACGTCACATGGTTAAACACCCATGTATGGGAGGCCTTTCATGCTGACATTTTTCCAACTGTAGTGTCAAACAAATGTAGGCCCTGTTCCTATCAGAGATGAAGCGTACCTGCTGCCTATTAGCTAAACAACATGTAGGCTTTGAGTTGACCACACACAATGGGAACCTACTGTGTAAAAATCACACCATTAAAACTGTGTGCTGTGGCATACAGTTGTCATTTGAAGCAATGCCATCACTGAACTGCCACGACCAGGTTTCAGGACCAGGTTTCCTGTTCTTGTTCGCCTGTGTGTGTGATTATGCGTAAATACATTAGGTATTTTACATATCTGTTAAGGTGTCCTGGTGGCTTAACAGGTAGGACCTCAGGTTAGGCTGCAGAAGTCTCCTGGTTCCAATACCATTCCAGCCGCTAGATCCCTGGGTGCTGAAAATTGGCTGCCCAATGTTCCCCCCCCAGGGGATGGGTTAAATGCAGCGAATGAATTTCCCATTTTGAGACTAATAAGGGATAAATAAATGTATCAGAATGTATTTTGAGCTGCACAGGGTCACACTTTGGAGTAGATTAATATCAGCTATGTAATGCACAAACTGTAAGTAGGTTTATAAGTTATGAACAGCATTGGGGTAGTTGTTTTACTTTGCTGAGTACATTAATTATTCATTCAACAGATGCTTTTATCCAAAGTGACTTAACAACATTTCACATATGTGATCCAATGAACTAGCGCTAGGTGTCTTGGTCAAGGACACAATTGGTGGTTGGGCTGAGATTCCAACCAGGAGACTTCTGCATCCCACCCTGATATCCTACCCATTGAGCCACCATCAGTACATGCTGAGTAACTCTCATAACTGTGCCTGGTGTGGAGTAACATTCACAGATAATCCCCCATAACAGTTCCCCTGATTCTTAAATATGTAACCAAAACTAGACTGAATATGTTTTATCTTGACAAAATATTTAATAAAAACTCTTTTTCTGGAGGAAAACTGCTTATGAACTGATATAAGCATGAACTGTAAATAAATATGCAAATAGGTTTAAGTAGTAATATTTCAGTTAATGAATAAAGCAGGCAAATTCATATATAAGAGAGAGACCACAGTTTTTTAAGACATCGAGATGTGTGTTTAGCTCCACCCACACTCTACCTTCTTCTGATTGGCTATCTGTTCCAGTTTTTTTTTTTTTTAATCAGTTAGCCCATTTAATTCAATGAAATGGTCTTAAGTGTGTGTTGTTTATACCAGTAATTGTGATGTCTGTATGGCATTAGCCAAAGAATGTTGCCTCTGAAAGTGACTGTTAGCATCTGTAAGCCATCATATGTTACACACAGCATATCAGGCTCACCAATGCTCGGTGTGTGTGGAAACACACCAGACATATTCCTGGGGTGCTGATGACACATACACAAAGGCCCAGTGCGGACAGTATTCTGACTTTGCTGCACCTGATTTGTACTTGCAGAGCAGCTGAGGTGTTCAGTGAAAGTTTGTGAAACGGAATCACATTAATGTGATCTTGCGATAACTACTTGCAGAAAAATAAATTACCTTATGTTTGGTGATTTTTTTTTTTCCCTGATAGAGTTTTTGGTGGTTCTTTATTAATGTCAAGAATGGGTGTCACTTCTGTGACTAATGAAAACTACTGTCACTCAGTGCAGAACCATGAAAAGTGTATTAAAATTGTCACGGTGGGGTGTTTTCTATAGCTATTTAAGCAGAAAACAATGATTTTCCTATTTGTTGACATTTTTATTTAAAAAGAAACAGTACATAGCAGTTTCATTGTTACCTAGATGTAATTTCAATCTGAAATTAAAGTGTCAGGAGTGGGGTGTTCAGCTTTACACAAAAACACTGCTGGAAACAAGGCCTGGGTAATTATTTCCTGACTTCCTTATTATTTTCTCAGTTCATGTTTGTGGTGACCTCCTGTCTAATTTACGAACAGCAGAGCTTCAGAATTAGTTGCATTGCATAAAAAAAATAACCAGAGATGGACTAAAAAGCTGAGATCTTCACAACTCAGAATAACATATGAGCAACATAGCGAGAGCGAGACAGAAAAGTTATGAAATGTGTGTAATATGCAAATTATATTGCATACTATAGTTTGCGCGTACATTGGCAAAAATCATCAGCAGTCACACTTTCAGATTCTATTAGCACAGCTAAAGAGCACTCTTAAAAATGTGATGGTCGATTGCTTGTCTTCCTCTCAGTAATGGCAGCGTTAGCACGCCTGTAAGCTGTAATTGTCACTGGGAATGACGCAAGTGCACATATTTGTCACGCAATTTACAATGCACTGAGAAAGACACTAAAATGAGCAGACATTTGTTTTAAAGAATTAAATAACTGATGCTTCAAGACCAAAATCACATCTTAAAGAAGCTCTCTAAATAGGTTTTATGAACTATTTTAAAACACTGAGGAAATTGATTATGGACAGTTCATAATATCCACTGTCCACTCTATTTTCACTTTTCAGTATATGTGCCGTATATGCATAGAGGAGCACAATTCTGCTTGGGAGCACAGGTACAATCCCCCAGAGAACACCTAGCAAATCCTTGTGATACAATCTTAAATAGCATTTAGCTCTTTATCTAACGGGACACAGAATTATATACAGTTTACTGATGTCCTTAAGCCTCAGAGTGCAGATTGAAGGCGTCCTGCTGGCGGACGAGCTTGTCCATGTGCTCCTGTGTCTGCTTGAAGTATTCGACACTTCGCTGAATGTCCTGCAGGTCGAGGATCCTGTTCGCCAGGGCGTTTCTGATAGCCCCGGATTCGCAGGGTCGATGGAGTACCCAGTGTGTGACATTTTTCAGCGGTTCCATGGTCAGGAGGCCTGGTGCTTTTGCACGCGGGGGCGTCGTCTGAATGCTCTGGCGCAGAAAGTTGGTGTAGGCGTCCATCAGCCTGAGCAGGACGGCCTGGTATGAGTCAGCGAGCGACATGGCTGAGCTGATGTTGCCGGCGCCGAGCCGCGCCAGGTGGACGTGCATGTGCACGTGTAGCACGGCGCCGTTGAGCCACTGCTTGACACCCGGGGAGCTAATGCGGCGCTCTATCATCATGATCTTGCGGTGCTCCCGCAGCTCGCGCATCAGCTCCTGCTCGCAGCGCTCCGTCAGCTGCCGCATGTGCCGCGGGTCACCCGCTGCTCTTGGTACCAGCTTTAAGAACTCGCTGGCAATGGGGCCCACATCTGAGGAGTGGTCCGCGCCAAACATTCGCCGGATGGGGTCCTCCGACTTTGCCTCGACCCTCCCAGAGGCCCGGAGAGCCAGGGCCTCGAAGAGCAGGGAAAGGGCCAGGGCCACCACCCCCACACCCCCGAAAGCGATGGAGCTGCCCTGCCCAAATGTGGTCGTGAGGTCCTGCTGGAAGGATGTGAGCTGTGCTGGCATTAATGAGCTCTGGAGGCCAGCAAACTGCTGATTCAGGGTGGAGGAAGACGACAGCGACAGGTAGCTGGTGAGAGTGTGGTCAAGGGTGACATCAGGCAGTACACCTGCATTTCTGGCGACCAAGAAGAGCTCATCAACTGTTCTTGGGGATGGGTTGCACTGGCTGTTCCCCATGCTGAAGGCAAGCCCCTTTCTGCAGTTCAAAACCTTGTTGCGGAACAATGTCCGTATTCTGAATATTTTTCCTTTTTTGCTTAATATCAGCTCTGTTTGTATTTGTACTTCCGTCCTTGCTAGCCGGGAGTGCTTTGTCCTCTCTGTTTCACATTCTGCCCTGAGCACGGTGCATGTTACTCACTTGCAGTTCCCCTGTCTTCTGCACAGTTCCCCAGCTGTATCAGTACTGTCGTGAAACTGGCTCCTTCTCCAACATGTGGGAACTCTGGCTATGAGCTGAAGGACAGCACCCTGTCCTGAGTAAATATTTGAGTTTGTTTGAGCACACAAAACAATCAACCATCAGACAAACAGCAAAAGGACAGCAGTGTTTGAAAATTAACTATCTTATAGAAAATGCCACCGTTGTTATATATAACCAGTGCCGATGGGCTTCTGTCACTCTGTATGTGTTATTTTGGGCATCTGTATCTTTTTTTTCTTATATTGCCCATTATGTGGGTTCACATTGTTCTCCACAAGAGCTATTATTATTTTTATTGTTGTTGTTGGTCCTTTTCTTTCTTCTTCTTTTTAATAATAATAATAATAATAATAACACCCAATTAACACTTATGCATCATGATTGTCACAAAATCTTGCTTTTCGTTTTCTCTTGTGATGTCCAGTTTCCGTGGTCCTAAACATGTGCATCATTGCTGGCTGTCTGCTGCCCCCCCACAGCATTGTGTGACCAGCTCTCAAACAGATCCTCAAAGCCCTTTTTTTACCTACATGTATGTGTAACAGGGGTGTTTGCATATGTGGGGGCATGTTAAAAGGCACATGCCATTTCAAGCACCTGTGAGAATTTTTGTTGTGCATGTTTGTCTTGGTAATATTTCACACCCCCATGGATTTTTTTTACCTTAAAAGTGAGAGGTAATAAATTTAATTAGAATTCCTCTGTCATATACCTGTATTCCAAATGATATAAACTCCAGCACTCTCTTTTCTATAAGTTGATCTATTCTCTTATGATTGGTGTGGTGTAACCCCAAAACACTTTATTTGTTTTATGATTTTATATGGTCTAAGAGGGAAGTTTACAATGTATCATCTGTCAAACGGGGTGAATTTACTTTTGGGTCATCTATCTTCCTCTTGTGTGGGAGGTAGTCATCACTAATGCCACATTCCATCAACGTAAATATTGTTTTCATTTATTCATGGCAGAACTAAAAGCTCCTCTGTCTTGCAGGGGTGATGCATGCCCAGCTGAAGTTGACACCCCCCCCCCAGCACAGCCACCATCAACACGGGCAAAATGCCCTCCCATGTAGCTATATGAAGAAAGTGGGCCAATTACTTATTCATGATGCAGAATTTAAATAAGTCACTTTCCTTGCTTTCATTCTCTGCTTGACCCATAAGTTGCATGCGTTATGGACCCAGTCTTTTACCGACCCAGCCTAACAGCCACAGCACTACGGTGCTTACATAAACTGAGGAAAATTAAGTGCTTTCTCTGCCACACAGAGCATGCTGTTAAGGAGGCTGAGGGGACCACTGAGAGACACAGGCATTCAGAAGTGCTGTGGGTCCACTTACAAGCCCACGGATGGAGCAGTGATCTGGGAACTGCCGTAAAGGCCCAAAAAAGATTGGACTCAGTTAACTCCAGAGACAATGCTGTGATACTTTTGTGCAACACCCACATCTAGCAGCTGTTTTGTTATGTAAAAAAATCCTCACTGAATCTGGACACCCCCAAATACTGTCTAAAAATATTAAACATCTTTATGCAAATTTAAAATAGGCAGAGTAATTGTAAAACATTTTAACATAAATTGTTCTCATTTACACAGCTTTTTAAAAAGGATTTGTATTTTAATTTGTTTTGTCTTTGACTTTATAGGCATAGCAAAAATGTTCAAAAACATTTTTTTTTTCTAAATATTCATTATGGTTTTTGATTTTCAGAAAGTTCATAGTCATGTTTAAGATTAATATAATTTTTTTCCTCTTACCATTCCATAATATTGTGCCTTTCCTTTTTGGGCAGACCCCATTGTCATGAATGGGTTAGTACACAGTATAATATTACTACATCAGCTATAGCAATGGCTCCTTCTCTGTCTGTTTTGATTAACCTCAAAAAGATCACATGCTGCCTGCCAGGGTGTCAACAGTCCTCTATCAGCAAAAGGACACTGATAACCATGGAAACAGTGGTTAGCAGCAGAAATTGAATTAAATAAGAGGCCAGTGGACTTCGACCTCGAAAGTGGATGACCGACAAACTCCATGCACAGAACCTATTGCCACTGTGCTTTAAGAGCTAACGATGTACAAATAAGCACTGAGAGGAATGGGCTACAGCATTTTTATACCATGCTTGGAATGAGTGTGGGATATGCATCAGTAGGATTTATGTTAATTGACCAGCCATATATATGAAAGGTTTCAAGGTTCAGCTGTTATTCCTATCCTTATACTATATGAACAACTGAAATGTAGCATGGTTTATAAAGTACAGCAATCATTTTACAATGAACAATGAGCCAGTGATCTCTGGTTACCCCCGCTTCTTAAAAACTGACTTCATTTCAAAGGCAGATGGGTGCACAAGGAAATGGGTGCAATCAGTGTATATAACATCTCTTTGAAATGCTAAGCACTTCATATAATATGTTGGTTTGGTAGTAAAATGATGATGACATCACTGAATGAAAAAATCCCATTTTAATACTGAAAAATAAATAGCAAGAATATATTCCTGCATTCATAAGTGCATATCTATCATAAAATAATACATTCAGTTCCCAAACTGCATATCCAATACAGGCACAAAGAGAACTTTAAACATAAGTCAGAGTACACATGGGCCAAAACAGGATTTACCTTAAGAAGAATGCCAGCCAATCTGATATAAAAAATAATACATAATTATATAATATACAATAATATATATTATATGTATATAAAGACAACAAAAGGAGGTGTTTATGAGCTCAGTGTCATTGTTTCTTTATAAGTACATAAATTTGCATGAAGACTAGTGTGAACAGGTATAGAATTCACACATAGACAATATGAGGTACCATAAGAACATTCCACTTAGATGAACAGAGATGACGATCATGTTGAAAATAAGGCAGCAGGCTGAGTCACTGGTAACAGGTACACATGTATGAAGGTGACTCATTGATTAATCCAGGGTGTTCGTCATGGTATATATGGATTGGGCACCAGTCGTGTTTTCTGCTTGATCTGTCCTCAGGAGCGTGTGAAGCCCATTATCAAAAATCAATAACTGCAGTTTGAACAACTGACACACACACAGGTCAGGAGTCTTCTGGTCCCAAAAAACCTATCAAAAATACAGTGAGAACGCAGTTCAAATAACCACAGTTTCATAATATGTAGTATAATTATGTGACATCATTTTTTTTATTGTGATGGAATTACAAAATGCGAGTAAGTTCACCTGATTTAAATAACATTGGACCACTTTTCAGTTTTCACAGAGCTTGTTGTGTGCAGTTTTTAAATTTGTTGCACATATTCAAAAGTATTTTTGCATTGCTGTATATAATCTATATTGGCTAGACAGCACATAGTATACATCTGTGCTGTTTCATGTGTGTGCAACCAAATTGTGCTTACAGCATCGTACATGATGCTGGCAAAAACGCAGCTGGCCTACGCGGTGCATAAATGATCAACCACCAGCCAACACCACTGTGAAAATGTACCCTGCTGGCAGGAGGCATTATGGGTAAGGACATGGTGTTTGTGGCTGGAAGCCTGCCAGTTTCTGCCCGACAACACTTTTTGCTCACCTGCTCCAGATCACTCCGTTTAGCCCCTGGGTGTGGGTTGTTTGGAATGACGGATGCCAAGCACTGGGCACTGGTCTGTAACAGTGTGTCTCAACCTCTCTACTCCAACCCCCCCACTCAGCTCCAGCCATCCACTGAACAAGCTGGAGGTTGCTGGCCACACCATCGCATGGAATGAAAGCTGAGAAGCCTTGAAGGGGCAGTCAGGGTGACCTCCACCGCTGAGCTGAGAGCACAGCTCTCAGATGGAGGGCACACTGAACCTGTCCACAGCCCCAATGGAACCAGCACCCTTCTCAGTCAGCTGTCATAGTCGCACTGAAATATTGATATATTGTAATATGCTTTTATACAAAATCTGTTCCACAGTTTATTTTTAACAGCCGTTATTTATTTGCATTTTCCAGTGTTAAGGAATGAAGCCTTATTTTAAGTGTTTCCCACCCCCATCATTCTAAATATTTCTAAACGTCTTTTCATGTTTCTTTTTTCTTCACTATAATTCAGAGCATTGAAATTAGCCATTCAGGAGGGTTGGTTCGTATCAGCATATAGACTTTTAATGTTGGCTTAAGAACTGCCAGAACAAGCACCACTGGCAAGGGTTTGGACAAGGTTGTTAATTTCTCTCATTAGAGCATTAGGCAAAATGGTGGCAAAGCTGGAGAGATTTTTCATGCTTGTGCATTAAACCCAAAGGTTTCCTTATAGCTTGAAGATCTTACAGCTCTTCAGAATGGCATTTTAAAAAGAGTTCAAGAACTCCTGTTTTTAATCCCGTGCTCTAAAAAACAGACTCAAAATTAAGTGAAGGCAGCTGCTGAAATAGTTAAAATGTGATGTGATGTGTGTCACAGCTTACGAAGTGTCTGGGTCCTCGGTATCTAGGACATTGCTGTATGCTGCAGTTACATGTGTAAATAGTACAATGCAAATCTGTGAACGCAGCTTGGCATCCAAGCAGCAGGGCACTGCCTTATAATTACCTTCAGCAGGTATGCTGCAGTTTAGCTTGATGCAAAAGGGAATCATTCACTCAGAAAATAAAAGTTAGCATGTGGAAAGTAGGCAGATACAATGAGGGGAAGCTAGCTAGCAAAGACAAACAACACAGTCTTACTGTCCCAATGTCTAGCTGGTTTTGAGGAGCTGAAACCACAACTGCACCAGCACAGCCCAAATTTGACCCCCCTCCCCAACCATTCTCCTGGAACAGATTGTGTGATTGAAAGGAAACAGGTGTGCAGGTCGCTTTATTGATAGGTACACATCATCCCCCATCGGTGCTACCCTCGCATGCAGCCTGTCCCCAGGGAAAGGGCCTTTATACCAGCCATCTGCTGACGAAGACTGTCACAATGGAGCACAGGAGGGGTGAGCAGGAGATAAAGGCTAGAGGTGGGTACGTGGCTACAAATGTCATAATGACATGCTTGTGCAGGATCCCTTATCTTGAAGACATTAAAAGTCCATTTAAAATGTTAATGTTCCAGCTTGTGCAGCTGATGGTGATAAGTGGACTGGTGCAGGGGTGCAGCACGCAGGCCGACTTAGTGGGTGGAGCACGCCACCTGATGTCAGCCCCACTGCTGCAAATGCTGGCAACAAGCCAGCATGGTTCCTGTGTCACATACGGCAGAATGACGTTTGAATTCTAGCAGCTGACAAACTTGAAGAATGTAGCGAGTGGATCAAAGTGAAATAAATAAATAATTGATTAATTACATTAAAAGTGGTTCTGCTACATTAATGATACCACTGTGTCTTTGTCATAGCGGTGTCCACATATGTATATCTTGTGCTCTGTACCTTTCAGACCAGGGATGATTAGAATAATGTCTTTCTGATGAAGTATGAACAAGTGGCTTGAATGATCAGGTACAGGAGGCCTTCCACCAGATCTTCATAAGCCTTTTCTTCTTTCCTGTTTTAAACAGATTCCACATGTAGTACTTGTTACTGACCGGGTGAACCTGCTTCCCTGTACAATTCACAGCAATTGCCCTGAATTAAAAAAAAAAAAAAAAAACTGCCGGATGGTATACTATAATTTGCTGTGCCCTTTGTTCACTTTAGCTAAAGTAAAATTTAATAGAATTATGTGTTAGAAAAATTAATGCTAAATTCAGGTTTATCTGATTTATACAGCCACAGACATTGTTGTTTCCAAATTATTTCCATTTTCAAAATGTCATTTATGTTTAAAGTCTTTGCAAATGTCTTCTCAGAAATTCTGTCCTTCCTTAGCAATGGCATTCTGATTTCATTTCAGTTTGGTTGTAGTACACTTCATAGTACAGGGTCTGCCCTCTTAAAGGTCACTAATGACCCACTACTTGTTGTTTACTCTGACAATTGTACCATTTTGATTCTATTGGAATTCAGTGCTGCATTTGATACTGTTAACTATAACACTGAATGTGTAGACTTGATATTCAGGGTATAACACTTCATTGGTTCTGTTCTTACCTAAAGCAAAGGACCTTGATGGTTAATATTAAAATTTTTTTTTTTTCCTGTTTGCATTATTTGTAGTCCCCCAAGCGTCTACTTTATATCCTCTGTTCTATTTAAATGCTCCCACTAGATTAGATCATTTGTATATCATTCGTCTCTCTTCACTTTGACACTGATGACAGACACACAGGTCTGTCTTCCATTTAAACCCACTGATCCATGCTCCATAAAAAGCCTAAGTGACTGTGTGAAAGAAATTAAAAGCTAGATAGCCAATTCCTTTAAGAAAATCTGAGGTGCTTTCATTTGGCCTTTCCAAAGTTCATTATCATGGACTCTCTAGATAAATAAATTAGTAAAACCCAGGACAACATCAACATATGAAATGTAGCATGCCAATTATTGTGATTTTGTCTCAAATCTCAGTTCAGATCAATTCAATAAACAGATTAACTCCATTTTCAAGATTGGTTTCTTTCAGTTCACAGCAATTTTTGAAAATGAACTCAAATAATTTAACAATGTAGAAGAGTTTATTCATGTTTTTACCCTAACCTTTCTGTGTTACTGTAATTTTTGATAGTCATCATTGTTACCTTTTCAGTCAGGTCAGTACAAAATGCTACAGGCTTTGTATTAAGATGAGACACTGCAACACTATTGTTTTAGTTTACATTCACTGGCTTCCGGTTCACCTAGGACTCATGTTAAAGTAAAACTTTATTCTTTTTGAGTAACTAAATGTAATGTAATAGCAGTATTGCCTCGCACCAACAGGGTTGAGGGTTTTAATCTCATCTCTGCTCCATGTCCATGGAGTTTGCATGTTCTCTCCTCTGGGTACTCTGGTTTCCTTCCACAATCCAAAAATGTGTTTCCAAACTGTCCATAGGGTATG
This sequence comes from Chitala chitala, assembly GCA_025773905.1. Classification (NCBI taxonomy): domain Eukaryota; kingdom Metazoa; phylum Chordata; class Actinopteri; order Osteoglossiformes; family Notopteridae; genus Chitala; species Chitala chitala. The sequence goes on along the minus strand of JABJVR010005804.1, from coordinate 22,563 downwards.
ACTGCATGTGACTGCATGTGACTGTGGTTGGCACCTCATTCTGGCCTTGTGCCCTAAGACACCCGGAAGAGACTCCAGGTTCTCCATGACCATGCACTGGTTAAGCAGTTTGGAAGATGGATGAAAGCACAAATCTGTGTGTAAAGATTAAATTACATTTTCATTTTTAATGTGCTATGTAATTTGTTTTGTAAATTTAATTTAGTGTGTATTTCAAAGATAAATACAGACTCAAAATTTATTGATGCTTACACGGGTAATTTGAACTTTACCTGACTGCGTTACTTGAAGGTGCAAACATTTTTAAAAAGAAAACGATGCATACCAAATGGTGCGCATGGGAAATAATTGTAAATCATTGCCTACAAAAATAAAGATTCGATTGCGAGCTGTATTTTGCTCTTGTTCTTTTTCTTTTTCTCTCGATAACAAACCCACCTTATAAACCTGACACCTGGACTGTTATAACCTTAACTAACCACGGTTAGGCGCCATTTCGCTTTGTTTTGAACGAAGATAGGCTCAAATGGCCAGTGAAAAGTTTTTTGTAAACTAACAGCATGGAAAGGAGGGATCGCTCAGTTACCATTGGTTTGAGATGTGCCGTTTGCACCCTGTGATTGGCCACAAGGTGTTAAAGGGGTGTGAGATAGGATTGAGGGGTGGAGTGGAAGGGGTGAGACGCTGTCGAGCCCCCCCACCCCCACCGCAACAAATGCCCGTACCTTAGTCTACAGCTGGTTCTCACATACTACTTACTACGGCTTGAAATGTGACTCAAAAATTACCACTATAGGAGTATCGTTTTGTGACAGTTGAAGGATTGCGCACGAACGCGCCTCTTGGTATCTACAAAGGGAAAACAGAGGAGAATACCTTTGCCATGACAGTGGATTTGTTCGCGATTTTATATGTAATCGCTACGGTTTCTGCAGTGGAAGGTAAATGAATGGATTTTCTCCCTTTTCCCTGTTCCTTGTGACTACTGTCTGGGTGCGCTTCCCGTGTCCGCGGGAATGCTTTTGCTTTCCAGAAGTACGACTGAGGATGGACGAGTACCCGGCGTAGGCAGGAAAACAAGCACGTGGATGACTTCGCCTGTTTGTTACTTTGTTGTATTTGAAATGTTATGAGCTGCCTAAGCTCATTCCTCTTCGCTACCTTTACATAGGATTTTAGTGAGGGTTTTCTGTTTATTGCCCTAGACTCATTGAGCCGGAGAGGTTGCAGTGCAGCGATGAGCTGCCCCGGGAACAAGGGGGTCGAAGTCGAGCTCCTAACCACCAACGATTGATACCTTGAGCGCTGCAAAATTAGGTTACTCTGCTTTCCCCCTTGTTCGCTGTATGCTGTGAGTTGACTTTCCTGCTCCAGTGCATATTCGATAGCTACAGTCAATGATGTTTTTGGTAGCTGCACCTCGTGCGCCCGTTTAATTTTCACGAAGAACTTATGAGCACAGTCGTTCTGTCTTGGTTAGGGACGATGCTGTCACTCGCCCGTTGTCAAAAAATAATTGCATAATTTTTGTGTTGTAAGTGTAGTGTTGTATAATCATACTGTCTTTTTATTTCGGGAACATTACTAACCAGTAAGATTATTATTATTATTATTATTATTATTATTATTATTATTATTATTATTATTAGCTACATTCTCAGACTAAATAAGTAATGTCCAACAGGTATATACTGTATATTGAACATAACGGATGCACGCTTAGTGATTTAATTATGTGTCGTCAAGAAATAGGTGGAACCATTCTATTTAGGTCACGTTAATTATATTCCGTTTTATCACAAAGCATTGTCAAATAGGTACATTTCATTTAACCTAATTCAGATGATGTGTATTTTTATGTCTTAAACTGAATTTTTACATGTAACCCATTTTACGTGTAAATACTGACACAATGCTGACAATATGTTACATTTATGAGCATGCAATTAAAACAAGCGTTTGAGGGGAATAAAATGTTGCGTTTAGCGCGGACACGCTAAAGTCTAAACGTAAGTATTAAAAAGAAAAACGGTGATTTCCCCCCCCCCCCCATTGCAGTACTGTTATTGATACTAACAGTTTATGATATAAATGCAGTACTGACTCTAGCGAATCATCAGTTTAGGCATTTTAATGAACTGTCATATTGTGGGGAAACGGTGAGTCGGCGAAGCCCTTCGCTGACAGATTTGATATTTCGCTGTTCGCCTGTTAACTTTTTTTAGATGCATTTTGGCGTACATCGCAGTTTATTCTTACTGGTAGCTGGTGACTGTAAGAAACTATTGTCATCGATGTGGTGTTTACTGTGCATGTCGAAACCTTAGACCTACATTTTCCTATTTTGAGTCAGTTTGCGCTTTCTCATTACAGTCACAGCACTTAACATCGCATGTGTTGGGGATTTCTTTCAGTGTTCGGCTGCAACAACTGAAAAATGATAAAACCTTGCTTTTGCACAACAGCTGCCAATCTGATTCCGCTAGCTCGGGCTACGTAAAACCTTCAGATATTTTAGTTTCAGAGCCCGCGTTTGAGAGAAAAGGGGCTACTTGTGCAATTAGCGATTTGTCTTTACTTTGTGAAGCGTTTGTTGGCATGCTCCGAAAACGAGCGTATCGTATTAAAAGTGTGCGATCGTCCGCGGGTACAATTATTGCAACATCTCGAGGATGTAAAAAGCTGTGTTACTGCGCGGGTGTACTCAGTTTCGTATGAATACATTTATGTACTTGGATAATTTTTTGTATAGGTGTAAGTGAATTCGTGTACAACAATTTGCACACTAACGCCGGTAGTGCGCATACTTGAATCCAGACTAAAAAACGGTCATCGGCATATGCCCACATAAGCACATCGCATCTTCACCTTCACCTTGTAACGTGCGACGATGTTGTACTTTCACTGTGTGTGCTCCGTGAATAAAGGAGGAAGACGTAAAGGCGAAAATCCTTTTCGTGGTTATTACAGCGATGTGACAGTAATAAAGTTGCGTAATTGTACCTGTGCAGATCAGTTTTGCGCATTCGTAGATCTGCTTCTGTTTTAATTATTTAAACGATTAATGCACTTGTTCCGCCATTAATTAACAAAGCGATAGCTTGTTAAGGTTTCTCCCCAGTCGCTCCCATGTCTTTTATAGACATGCCACGCTAGACTTTTTACTGGGACTACGGTAAAACGTGAATACGATGAATGTTGGTAGTGGACGGGTCTCAGTGACCAAGCCAGCCTGTCTTTCAGTTCCGAAGCGGCAGCATAACTGTATTATTTCCTCTAAACCAGTTTCATGCTCATATTTTCTCTTGCTTTACTTCAAAATAGAATTGAAAATTATGTTTTGCCATGAATTATTCATTCCTAAATGTCAAGGAAGCCCAGAAGTCCTTAGAAAAATTCTGCATATAATCGCTGTTCTGCAGTGACAGTTGTAGGCTGTGCCATTTCTGTCTCTTACTTTCCCAAGTTAAAAGTCATTATTTATCTAAACTGTACATAAACCAAATGCAGATCCTGCTAAACAAGCTTGGCTTTGGAAACAGTAAGCAGTCTCGCTCTGATTTATGTCTTGTGTTGCCTGGGAAGAGCTAGGGGTCCGCAGGCACGCTGTCCAAGCAGTGGTCTCTGCACAGACGGTGGAGAGCAGCAGAACAAAGCTATCCCATCTGCTGTACAGACAAAGTCTGCTCTGAGTGAGTAGACTCAGGGTTTAAGCTAAGGGCTGGTATTCAGGAGCTACCATTGTCATGGCTGCATTCATGAGTATATTTGTGTATGTACATGTGGTATTGTGCTTATTTCAGGCAGGTTTTGGATATGATTTTGAGGTTCTTGGCAGAATTTTGTACATTACAGAAGGACAACATTGTTGATCAGAGAAAGGAACTACACTGTACTGAAGAAGAACCTTTGAGCTATAACACTGTCAAAAGTCAATGAGCTATAAAGGTCACAGCTCTCTAATTGAGAGGATGTGAGGTTGTGGGATTTGGTAGTCAGGTGGGGGGTCATGATAATTCTATTAGTAACCTAGTGTTTCTCCTTCACCCAATGGCACCCAGGAGATTAACTGTGACATTTAGAACAAACTGTATGTATGATGTCATGGTTGTGATTTTATATACTCAGGTGTTGTTTGATTTGTTAACATTTGTTGTTGTACCCCAAAGAATGCACATGGCTTGATTTGCTTCATTTAATTAATAATATTTGTTTGAGACTATTGATTGTTTACAGAGTGCTCTGGCTCTGATTGGCTCTCTGTGGGGTCTAGCAAGCTTACCTATCCTTGTGGCCTGGGTTAAGCCTCTGATCGCAGACCTGAAAGTGCAATATGATGTCTGCAAAGGGGAAGTTGGTGCTTAGTGAACTCGATGGCTAATGAAAACATCTTAGGAAAAATGCCATTATGGTGATTACAGGCGAGGGCTCTCATAATCAACATGAATAAAAGACATCATATAGCCTAACACACGCATGCACACACACACACACACACACACATACACACATACGTTGACACACAGAGTTGCCAATACTGTGGTGTAATAAATGCACAAGATGTCTTATCTTTCTCACTCCAATTTTTGCCAAATCTATCACACTTAGGATGAATCCACCTATAGATTGCTCACACTACTTACAGTACATATGGGCATTATCAGGGGTGAAGTGCATTGCCCTAACTGCTTTCCTTGGCTGAGGAGCTTTGGGCACAGAGCTCTGACTTTTGTGTAGTAATAGGGATGGCACTGCTCTTTACACTAGGAAGACTATGGAGTCTCTGTGAAGGTTTTTTTCCTTTCCCCTTTCCTGACACCTCTTTTTGCCCAATTTGAAGCTGATGTAGTTCAGAGTATCCAGGTATTCCATGAGCACTTAGGACAGGACAAAGGGCACTCACACTGATACAAGGTCTGCCGCCTCACTTGGGTGTTCAAATCGAGGGTGAGCACAAAACCTTCACAGACAAAGCACAAGTACACAAAACACAGAGCTGAGATTTTGTGTAAACTTGTAACTGTAAGAATGCCTCTCGTTGAGTTCCACTAAGGGATCAGCCTCTTAATACAGATTAAACAGAATAATCGACATCAATTTGTTGTCATTAAAAGCAAAGTGCTCATGTGCAGTATTTAATCAGTATAACCCTGGGAATGCATGAATGGACAGAGAGATTGCTTTAACATGTTGGGTGCTCATTCCTACTCCTGTGCCAGGTGTTACGGTGCTTGATGCTTGGCAGCATGTGGGCCTGAGTTGATGTATACTTGTGTTTATTTTTATTATTCTTTTAAATCTGAAAAATGGGGCATCTATTAATTATTGTAAAAAAGTATTTTTTGTGTTTTTTATTGCAGTGGAGAAGTTAAACATCTGTCACAACCCCTCTTGTCTCCAGGTGACCAAAAAAACCAATATTCTTTTTTCACCAATACTTTTCCTGTCAGTGTTTTTATGGCTTCTGTTTGTGACTCGTTTTAAGGCAGGAGAGAGAAAGTGGGGAGAGAGAAATGAGGGAAGAGAAGACAGGAAAGAATTGGTGGGCAGAGGGATTAAAGGTGAGTGTAAGAAAGAAAAAGGAACACAATAAAAAGAAGGGATAGTGAAAGAGAGTTAGAGGAGGAAATAGCAGAGCGAGGGAAGGAAATATGGGGCCAAGTGAAGATGAGAGGGAGTGGGATAGACAAAGGAAGAATGGGAAAAGGTGGGGATCAGGAAAAGGAAGAATGGGAAAAGGTGGGGATCAGGAAACAGAAGAATGGGAAAAGGTGGGGATCAGGAAACGGAAGAATGGGAAAAGGTGGGAATCAGGAAATGGAAGAATGGGGAAAAAAGTGGGGATCAGGAATCAATGAAGAGGACCAAGAAGAGGGAACTGAAGAAATCAAAGCAAATATATTAAACTAGAGGGAAAAGTTTGTGTGAGATTAAAGAGGAAGGGAAAGAAGGAGGGAGAAAAAAGTGATGAAAAAGTGATGTAGAAGAGGAAGAGAAGAAAGAGAAGGACATGGATTTCCCAGCTGTTGCATACAAAGACATTGACGCTGCCACTACTTAATTATTTCCCTATTACTGTTGACATAGCCAGGCAGGTTCAGAGCCGTGAGGCAATAGGAGCTCACAGGGTGCCACTGGGGACAGACAGGGAGCACTCATGGGTGCTTGAGTGACAGGTTTAAAGTGCTAAAGTAATAGACCGGTGGGCCTTTTTGGGACTCGGGTGGGGTTTTTGGGGAAGAATGTCTGGAGGGATCACTGAAAAGGGCTGTTGGTCAAAGGCCACAGCATAGCATACTGGGGTATTTTGAGCGCTGATAACAAGGTAAATTACATGGTGTGGGGGTGGGAACAAAAATGGAGACTTTGAGATGGACAGTGTTAATTGGTGCAGTGCAAGAGTGGAGATGGAGACGCTGGACTGGCAGGCTGGTGGTGTAAAATGGTTAGCTCCCCTTGGAGTCTGCCTACCTACAGCAGCACTGATGGTGCTGTGACCCGTTAGATTGGGCCAGCTAAATTCGAATGGACTTGTGCGCCTTACTGAGATGGGTTTTTTCTCCCCCCAAAATGATGGCGGCATCCCAGTGTGCTTGTTGATGGATTCCCAGACCTCTCTGATTTCACCTTTCTACCTGGCTTTCATCCTGCCTCCTGGTTTCACACCTTGGTCTGTTTTTAGACCATGGTCTGGTTTTGCCCCTTATTTTGCTTTTTCAGCACAGTCTGGCTTTACCCAACTGTCAAACACATGTGCCATGCTGTACTGGAACCATTTTCTGCTTATGATTTTTCATAGACTGTTACTGGCTGGGTCACAGCGTCTTAACTCCTTCAAGACATTTGTGTGGCCCTCATGCTCATTCTTGATGTAACACAGGCCTGTTTTGTTCTCTGGCCTGAAGAAGACAGGCACTGCCACAATGGTAGCCTTTGAGTCTTGGCTTCTCTGAACAGGAGTAATTTGACAATGTTTTGAATTTATTTTTTCTGAGAGGTGGTTGTTTTAATTGGCACTTGTCCTGAAGGCAGAATTTTTAAATGGACAAAACATTTGTCTGTTTGAGTGTTGATACAAGGAAAATGCAGGCTAACTGTCCGTTCAGACCAGGGGTGGAACATGAGTGTCCAGGTCTGCTGTATTTGTAAGACTTGGCTGAAAGAAAGCTTGCCATTTAGATTTTTCTTCTGTGTAGCCTGGTTTTAGATCTTGGAGCATAATTATATTACATTAGTGACTTTTGTGTACTCAGATTTTGGTAGGGATTGTTTGGGATGTACATGTTGGAAATGACTGTGTAAGCAAGCTTGGTTGAGGTCATGGTTTTAATTAGATTTGACTGAGCTTATGTATCTGTGTCATGGTTCAACATATTGTGACATAGTTGAATTAATAGAGAACCAAGGCAAAAGAAAGCCCAGAGCAGAGTGAAGGCTGTTCTTGTCAACAGGGACCTCAGCCCTTTTAGTTAGCAACTCATTTACAGCCTGCATTCTGGTCAAAGTGACCTACTGTCAAAGTAATGGTTCAAACCAAGAACAAAGCAAGAAGAGCAGACATGGAAAACCAGTGTGCAACCACTGAGAATCACAGTGGCCTGCGTCTGGCCTAAGAACAGTTCATTATAGATTTTTTCCTATATAAAAAAAACGTTTTATCTGTACTCAGTTTTTGATCTATGTCAAAATCAGTCCCTTTTGGATTTAGAATGTCTGCATGTGTGCATGTTTCATTTCTGTTTTAAAACATTACATTTTCACTGATGTGCAATTACTTGTTTTTTTCAGGGGTTGGGACTAGGTGGGAAAGGGAGAAGAGATGGGGAAATAATATTAAAGAAGGCAGAAAAGAGGTGTGTGTATGTGTGGTGGGTATGGACAAATGAGTGATGGAGTGACGAAGGCAGAGATGACCTTGCTGAACGATAGTGCCGGAGGCAGTCTTTTCCAGCCGACAGAAAAGAGAGCATTTTCAGGTAATTAAGTATTGATTTTTAAGCAGTGGGAATAATTAAAAACAAAAAAAAGGAAGAACAAGGAACGTGACTGCCCCTTCCTCCAATTACAGCATGTCACCAGGTGAGAAATTGACTGCATTGAACATGGGGTTTGTGGGCCTGGGAAGGCGTGACACACATGCACACACATGCGCACACACACATACACATGCACACTATGTAACACACTCACAAACTTGTACTGAATATATAGGGGGAAAAACTGGGGCAGTAAAACAAGGTTCAGCATTTGCAATAATGCGGTGATGTCTTGTGGTGGCTAGTTATGTAGATGTCAGCTGTTCTGGTGGAGTCGTGTACACGTGTGTGATGGACCCCACTAATCATTCAGTGTCTAGTCTGTTCTGAATGAGGACAATCAAAGTAAATTGATTTTGTTTTTCCTTTTCAGAATTAGCTTTTTTTTTTTTTTTTTTTAATGCCTCTGAGTGCGGCAGTTGATTTAAATAATATTGCTTGGTGGCCAAATGTATGGTGTAACTGCTTTGTTTCAACTATGGAGGGCAGGCCTGGCTACTAGGAACCATCCCAAATTCATACTGATAAACTAAAGGGGAACATTACTGTGAGTATTGTACTTGTGTTTTGTCAGCTAGAAGTGTATAAACAAGGTAAATTCTCATGTAGAAGAAGGGAATGGCATTCATAGGTACCCCTGTTATTTAACATTTTTAGGATGTTGCAGAACTCATCTCTGTAGTGTGTTCTGAGTGACTTGTCAGGTTGGATGCTGAAGGCAGGTAAGGCAGATAAATTACTTTTCCAACCTTAATGATGGAAATTAAAGTGTTTTCACAACAGCTCATCATCACTACCTCTTGCAGCAAAAGCAAACTTAGATATTTTGTAGTATTCCACTTTCCAGAATATATTTTCACTATTTAGTCATTTAAAAAACAGAGGCAAGTCGCATGAGCCAGTCTCCCAACAGTATTTTAAAACGATTAGCAAACCCCCTAACCGGCAGGCATGGTCATTTCCAGAATGGACACATGAAGCCATCATTTCTTAGCAAACATGAGCACATGTCCTGCATTGAGGGGTACAAGGATAGTGAAGTAGTTAAGAGCATGGATACCAATCATTCAGGCTATTAACCCTGCCCTAGGTATGGGCCTTATTTTTTAAAGATGAACCAATTCTATATCTAGTTTATACAGAGGTATTTTCCACTTAAGGATGCCAGGAGTTGTATTGGGTACGGACATGAGCTAATATCCTGTGCTTCAGATAACTTGTATTTTTCAGTAAAAAAAAAAAAAAAAAAACATCAGTTTCTTGATCAAAAAAATCAGCTAAATGTACACTATGCTATTTTTAAAACGTGTTCATTTCCTATAACTGGGACAAATGTGCATTTCATTTGTAGGTCAACTATATATATGTATCACGTTATATATTTATACTTATCGCAGCTGTTATCCAGTAGTTATACTGTATCATTTTCTAGTCCAGTGAAAGAGAATATTTTTCACACACACACACACACACACACACACACACACACACACACACACACACACACACACACACACACACGCTTGCCAGTGCTTTTTCTTCCTTATTCTGTTCAATTTCCCCTGGAAAGTGTTTGTGCACAGAACCAGGGTTTCTGTTTTACATAGTCAATTCTTACTGATGTTATGAGATGAAGAAACTTTGTATCCAGTTTGAAATTATGTAAGTATGAGGACTAAGCAAATATGAAAGAATACTATGTCGGAATAAAGAAAAAAACTGCTACTGTGCTACTGTGTGATCCTGTGAAAATTGCTTTATTAAAAAAAAAATGGCATTTATAGTAGTTTGGGAATACTTTGGAATGGTTGTTTTCCTAGACTCTCACCACCAGAAGGGGAAAAGTGAATAGTCTTTGACATTTAAAAAACACTCATAAACAAGTTTGGTGATGGTAGGCAGTTGGGGACAATATACTGAAAGATGGCCATGATGCCACCCCCCGCTCCCTTTAGTGGCTAAAAGAACACTTTCCTGTCAGGTAGGATTTAAAACCTGCTCTTACACTGACAGATATAAACATGTCGGTGAGGTACTTTACCCCTGCTGAGATTTAAATGGATGTTTATAATAAAGGTGGAATTAGCATAACATACAGACAAGCTGTTCACTTTCGCTATGGGGTGCATGTAAAATGTTGGTTTAATAGGCTAACCAGTCAGGCCTTTGCAAGGCCTTGGATGCTTCATTAGACACATCAGTGACTTTTTGTCTAAGCGTAGTTTTCAGATGCTGTGCTGCCTTAGAGTGCCCAGCCCTGCCCATCGCCTGTTTCGGGATCCCTCTTATTGGTTTGGGTCCTCTGCTAACCAGAATGAGCTACTGCCACAAGGTGGCCTGTTCTGCTGCTGTTGCTGAGCTCAGTGGTCATCTGTCTCCAGGCTGCTCATCAGCAATCAGGGCAAGCTCAGGCTGCTCTCAGCCGCCAGTCATGCTGTTTCTGTTCCGTTCTGCTCTTTTGTTCATTTGCTATCAGATGTAATTCATATTGAGTGTGTCTTCATTCTCTCTATCTCCTTTTCAGACAGGCTAAAGTGACATCTGAAAACACTTGGCAGTGGGGTGGTTGTAGGTGGAAACATGGCTCAGTCCATCATCATCAGTTATTGTGGGTGGGGGCAGCATGTTTGGACAGAGAAACACCGCATTTACGGTCTGACGTCTCAGGACTGGCTGGTGTTCTGCACATACTTCCTTCATAGTTTTAGAATGTAGCACCACTCCCCCCCACCAGAACTCAGGAATAAATGATACATTTTTACCAAACTACTGTTGCCTTAATTAGTGAAAAACCAGGACTACATTGAAATTCCAGTAGGCTGCAACATCAGGGCTATCCAATTGATGGCCTGCAGGCCAAAGTCATTTTTACTGGCCCCTTGATTGGTTCTTATTAGTTAAAACATTTACAGAAAAATCATTGTTATAATAGCATTTTCATTACCCTCATCAGTTTAATATAATTTAACGTTGATTGGCTAGTACGTAGCGAGTGCATGACCACGCCTCCTCTACCACCCCCAAACTTCTGTCTTGCGTGATTAGCTAGCTAATTGTATTGTCATGTAGCAAAAATAGAAAGAAACACTGGAGGAAAAAATTGCTGTTGGAACCTAAATGTTAATATATTTCAAGTTACGACAATTTGACATACGACCATCCTCATTTACGGCCATGGTCCCAGGCACTAAGAAGCAAATTCGAGATGCATTCGACCGTGATCCTTGTTGTAAGTCACCATGTAGAGACATAGTGTAAGGGTTGCTGGGCAGAAAGAAAGGCCAATGTGCAAAATCTTTAAATTTAAAGCTTGTAGAATTTAGGTGAGATAAAGTGCCAATGACAAATTTCTTTACGGGGATTAAAAAAGTGTAAAATCGAGTTAATTTTTGGATTTCTTGTGCTTTTGTGTATGAATTGATGGGTTGTATTTTCAGTCTATTGGTTTGTAAAGAAATCAGTGTCTTTGATTTATTATAATTTATTCTAGAGATTTATTTCTTTATGGCACTGATTTATTTCTACCAACAATTTATGTATTTAATTTTAAGCCAAGCGGTGACAGTAAGGCAAAATCCTTCGGTAATTTACACATCTCCCAGAAACACACTTCACACTCAAGTGCCTGCCTTTGTCAGAGGTGCTTGAATAAGATTGTCGTGCTGCTACTTTTAACTATTATAGTCTTTAGACTTTACAAGGGACAGTAGTGTGTTTGATGTTGTACTTTGTCTAACCACATCATTTCTAAACTACTGAGGAGATGCTACTGGTGTTAGAGACCAGCTCCTCACTTACTGATGCATGCGTTTCCATCGTGCTTGTGTGTCCTGGCGTGCAAAGGGTTGGGTCAGTTTGACGGCGATAATGTCTGGCATCCTGAAATTACACAGGTTAAAGTTAATTGCGATTGTTTTTACACATCGTTCTAAACCAAAAACTACAAGTTCATAAAATTAATTTATCACCCATCTCTAATTTGTGCATATATAAAATGTGATGTACAGCTAGTCTGAATTACAATCTGGTCATCGGAACGTAATCCAGTCATAAATCGAGATGTACCTGTATATAGAACTACAAAGCAAATTTTCTTCTGTTAAAAGTGCATTTTAAGATGGTCCAATGGATAAAAATGTTTGTTGTAATGCAGATCTAGTTCTTATTTACTCCCATTTGGATACTAAAATTGACTAAATTAACATCACACGTGTACTGACGTGATGGCATCTTAAAATGTTCGGCCCCTCATTTAATGTGGTCTATTCTAACCCAGCCCCAGATATGGACTAATTGACAAGCACTGCCCTAGGTGTTCCAGTTGAGAGGATTCAAAGGTGCTCCCTCCCTCATACTATTGATTTAACTACTACCATAATAATGTGTTCCCCCAACCCTCCTCACATGAGCCCCTTAGCATGCAGGACCCCTGGGTGTACATCTAGTTCACTCTTGATGGCAGATCCAAGCTTGGAAACAACTATAAAAAAATCACAAGTTATTGTAATGCAGAAAAAGAAGTTAACAGAGCTGTCTTTTAAGTTGAACGCCATCACTTTGGAACTGTGCATCATTAAGTTTTTCATGGAACCAAAGGTAAGTCCCAGTAAAGCTCTTTTTTAATGTCTTAAGCACATTAATTGATGACTTCATAAAAAAAATTTAAACGAGTTTGTGAAGTGGTCTGATTATCTTTGTTTGCAGATCTTATTCACAGTGATAAAGAGAACTCGTGCTCTTAAATTAAAAACTCCTTAGTAGGAAATAATAGACATGAATACTAAATATTACCAAGGCATAAATAACTATTCTTAGCCATTTTAAAAGAGTAACGACAAGAAACATAGGCCTAATTATAAAGCAGCTGGATAGTAAATAATATGTGATTAATTGAGCCATTAAATGATTATGGTATTATAAGACCGTTGTCTTGTTGCTTTTGTGAAAGTGTAATGTCAGTATTACCATGCTTCTTTTCAACAAACTTTTCAACCAGTGAATTGCAGTTTGTTAAAACGCACATGAATGACAACAAGATTTCAATATTTGACTTTCAGAGCAATTAAGACCATGAAGAGGACCGCATACTTAGACTAAGGTGGCTTTGATGCGACTGCCAACCAACCGTCTGTTTTGGTGTATAGAGGTTGCTATACCCAATTTGTGTGTTGATACACCATTCATCTGTCTGTCAAATTGTTGGTCAGCATAATAAAAATCCAGACAAGTCCTCAGTTTTTGCAATAGCATTTTTATTGCAGTTTTGCTTCTTGAAGCAGCTTTGATTTATATTTCTCAACTTGCTCTGACACCAGACTAGATCAACTGTAGTAATACTAGCAAGTTAAGATTTCATGTTAAAAAATAAACCTTAAACGTAAACCCATGTCCATGTGATGTCATCACGTAAAAAAAAAAAAAGCTTCGATTAGTATTTGGTTATATGGCAGCGGTACCTGATACCGTGATTACCTTTGTAGATTTACTTGCCATGCATTGTCAAATTGGGAAAGTCACTGTCATGCTCTGTTGATTCTGATGTATTTTTGATAAACCGTATGAAATTAACAGCGCATTTGACAGTTGAGCGGAGAAATTTTAAGTGGTGTTCGGAGCAGTTACCCGGATTACTCCGTGGATAGGGGGGATGTGAGATTGGTTAAAAAATGTATAGTGCAGCAGCTGCACACGTGAAATTTTTAATTATTGGATGTCTTAGCATACATTTACACCGTAACTCGCTAACGGCCATGTTTTGAAAGAGCGAATCTTTCTGTCCTTTGCATACGTAATACAATGGAATTACAACACTTGGAAAGCAAGATCATGTTTATAGCAGAGACCAAGAAAAGCGACACAAGTATTAACAAAAGTTAATCTAAGTTTTAAGTAACTAGTGAGTCTTTTGCATGGCTATGAAGGTCGTGTTTTATTATTTTTTTCCTGCTGGGTAATTAAAGAGGTGTTCGTTGATCGCGTGTGAATATCATTCATGTTTTAAATTATTATAGCTTGTCTGGTAAGCAGTCCGAGCCAACTGTGTCTCAGACTTGCTCGGTGCAGGAGAGGTTTCGTAAACGTTTGAAGCAAGTTTTACTTCTCGTGAATTTGACCAGAGCTTCACAAAAGGGACGCATTTACTTCATCAATATTAAAACAAAACAAATTTCTAAAAGATTCATTTTCGGACTTAAAAAAGAGGAAACGTTGTTTAAAAAACGCGCAGGAACCTCTGAAGTTAAATGACTCTTGTCCTCACATTGGCTAAGCATAGGTGGTGTCTGTTGCACATGGACTGATAACGATTTTGCGTTACATGAAGGACATTTTTTGTACCCTTCTGTTGCTAAACGTTTGTAAATGCAATTACTAGCTTTAAGATATGCAACTGTCTCTGAATGACAGTGCACGAAAAACTAATAAACAACGTAATGTTAGTTTAATTGCTAGCCTTTAATACAGTGGAAGTGCCAAATCCCTCAGGAGTGCCAGCGGTCTGTGATCACATGGCAGTCACCGAGCACCCTGTGATTAATGAGCTGCGTACGAGTGCGTGAATAATTCGGTAAAGGGAAACGGTAATCACGAACCACTCGCCTTCTAAGTAAAGCAGAGGTGATTATTAGCACTTTGGTTCCTTTCACACCTTTAATGACAGTTAGGGAAATGACTTATTACAAAACAAAATAATTACTGACGTACATTGTAAAAAATAATTTTCATATTTGGTTCTTAATAGCACGTTATACACCAAAACATCAACTTTTTGTAGACATCAACTTTTTTTTAAAATTAATTAATTAATTAATTTTTACCTAGGCAGGTAGAATGAGAAGTTCATGACACGAAATTCCGTCGTAGGAAATTTTAAGAGCTTCTAACGTTACAGACGTGCGCAGACCAAGGCCATAGTGTTAAAGTGAACCATGGAGGAGGTTGTCCTGCTGTTACAGGCTGTAATAATAGAAGTAGAATGTCAACGTTCTGGAACAGTTTGACTTACTAAATATATTTTCCTAGCCCTAAGTGAATTAGTTATGTTAATTTGCAAATTCTTTGAGATTGTTCTATGGCTTCCAGTTGGTAATCTGGGAACTTGTTTTTGCCTGTTGAGCTGCCATAGGGTTGAGACAGAGGGCAGATAGCTGTGGAGATGATGGTGTTCAGAGGAAAGCTCTAGAGTTAATCCTGCTTTTCCTACCATCAGTTTATGCTGGGATGCCGAGACAGAGTGCCAAATGAGTTCTTCTGTGCTCATCATCTTTGCCAAACTCGATCTAATCTACTTCAGAAAATGTGGCCACCTCACTGCAAATTCATTGGCCCCTAATCCCCTGTTATCATCCTCATTATTTTTTCTGTGGGTTTTTACAGTTAATGACATGACACAATTATTTTGGTTTGAATATAAATGTAACACAGGGATTTAAGGGATGGATTCTACGTCCCAGGCAGCAGTGTTGGCCCTGAGTCAGCAGCCTGCTTCTTCATCTCTGTATCAGCCTTTATCCTGTGAATCTCCTCTGGCTCATTTTGTCTATGTTAGCACATTGCTATTACAATGAGCTGTGCTATTACCTGTGCCTTGTGATGTATCAGGTTACCTTTTAAAGTCAGGCTTCATTCTGTCATTATTTGTCATTTTGTAAGGGAGAGCAGGTAGCATGGTGGTTAAGTGTGCAAATTCATACCCTGCATTTGAGGTCATGGCAGGAGTCCTTCTTATGCCTTGGCAGGCTACTTACCCAGAAGCCAGTAAAATGTCTAGCTGCAAGTGCAATAGGAATCTGCCTCTGAAGATGAAAGACATGTTTTCTTTACACTTCAGATTTTGTAGGTGATAAACTGGAGCCAAAATGAATTGCAGTGACTGAGAATAGTATTTTACAGCTATCAGAAGTCAGCTTTCTTAGTGCTAATAGAATGTAACACTGCATGCGTATGATGCTGTGTGTATAGGCTACACATTGTGGGAAGTGATGTATCAATTTTATGAATTGTGATTATTAATACTATGCATTGTCTATTCTGGTCTCAGTCCCAGATCATCCTGTGAAATTAATTAGTGCGGGACTCTGACATCATTTGTTCATATCACGTTGCATTGCACAGCGGGATAATGGGCAGGATTAAACACTTTTAAGTCAATGCCAGTTTTGAACAGAAAGATGCCTTATTCCGCAGTGGCAAAAGTTCACAGACTAAAACTGGTCAACTAGAAAAAAGCAGAGTTTGTTTCATTCACACACTGATGATTTTTTGTATCATTCAAAACTAACATCTGAGGTAGCTCAGGTTGCTGTTTTTTTTTTTTTAATAATTTTAATTTACTGTTTGTCACTGTGAGGGTTTGTGGTGTGATTAATTTTAATTTTCTCCTGAGGTGTCATGAGGATGGTTTCACGTTTATTTGTTTATCTGTCTCTTCTGTTAGGCTCTGTGCTTGTGACAATGTGAAGCCCTTCACAGGATTTCACAGTTTTTGTGTTTTCACATTACATTCTGATGGGAATTTAGGTCAGTGTGAGACAATGAGAAGACAGCACACACATGATTGTCAGACCTGTAATTTAACTTAAAAAAATCCTTCTTTATTAAGAAACCCTTCCGTAGGTCTAAGTCTCTCTCTGTCCTTCTCCTGCATGCCACAGATTCTGAAAGTTATTTTGAGGTTGATGAAGGATGAAATAATGATCTTGTAATCAGAGCTCTGTCCACAGAAGCCCAAATATAAATATATGGTAGCTGTTATTTCAGCAGCTAGGAAAATTGATGTTTTTAGAAGAGCAGAAAAGCGCAGTGGTAAAAATCTCTATTTCGTTTGGCTGGTACCAACAGTCCTGGACAAAGGAACGCTGGAGCTCAGCTACTGTGCCTATAATTGATCCCATTTTCTGCTGCCAGGGCTGGGGAACCATCAGAATTTCATCTCTACAAC
The DNA here is from genome assembly GCA_025773905.1 of Chitala chitala. Classification (NCBI taxonomy): domain Eukaryota; kingdom Metazoa; phylum Chordata; class Actinopteri; order Osteoglossiformes; family Notopteridae; genus Chitala; species Chitala chitala. The sequence continues at coordinate 5,589 of JABJVR010005804.1, read as the reverse complement.
ATGGTGTCTTCTCAGTCTTATTTATGTTGAGGAAACAAAGGAGCAAAGTTAAGATGCTAAGTGTGAGCACATGATTCCAGTGAGCAGGAGCATCTGCTGAACATTACGTTTTTTGTAGCACATTTCTTTGTGTTGATCTGCTTGATATGAGGCAATAAACTATATATTTTTTTAATCCATCAGATTTGTTGTGTGAAGAAAGCCAAAGTATTGTGGCCTTCCTGAAGCAGGATGGAAACAAATTATGTTTTGTCATCTGTACTGACATTTTGTGGCTATGTTGTAGGTGTGTTTGATAGGCTGTCCCTCTTCTGTAAGATCTGTTTATCATACACAGTGATGCCTGGTTTACATTTTCAATGTGGTGATTTTAATCTAGGACTAATTTCTAACCTGTTTAATTTTACTACAAATCATCATCTTCACTTTCTTTTCCAATCTAGCCTAGTTTCCAATGCACAAATATTCAGATAACATCGTCTTTCTAAGTAAATGATAACAATCTCTCTGAGGAAAGTACGAGGCCAGAGAACTCTATACCAGACAGATGTAAGTGTGAAACTATTACTTGCCATTCAAAGGTGGTGCTGACCAAGGTGTTTTCTACAGATTTAACATATATGCTGACTAAAATTTGTGAATATATTGATCACAAGTGATATATACAGCAATACAGTATATACTATACATGTATATTTTAGTTGAATTGCCATGTACAGTGTTGGCATATTCTTGAAATCCATTGTGTTTTTAGTGGTACTATGACTGAATTTAGACCTGAACTGTGTGATATGTTGGAAAGGCATGTTCTGTTTGTGGCAAGATGCCCAGTCCTCCTGATTCACACAAACCAGTGAAGTAGGGGGGAGGGGGGTGGACAGGTCAAGAAGACTTTTAGGGGGATCTGTAGTCAGACAAAATCCATGTCTTCAGCTGCACACAGCAGCTGCTTTTCTTCTGAATGTCAGTTATCCCCCTCTTCATGCCCTCACCCTTGCCCCGCAACAGGCTGAATTGTGTCAGGAGTAAACCATTACAGCGAATAAAACACGCCTCATTGGCTGCTGTCCGAGTCCTCGGGGGATGCCACTCCCAGCCTTGAGAGCATAACTAGATAGGAAAAGCGATGCTGGGGGGCAAGGGAGGATTCTGGGCTAACATGGGACTAAAGGCACAAATTCATCATGACTTACCTACGTGTTGGAAGTTCTGTTTGGACTCACAGTACAGGGACCGCTCCTTAGTTGCTATTAATAGGGTCATTGGTTCTGTTTCAGAACTGGTGTAAAACCCAGCATGTGATGACTTGATGAAGTTGTTTCTTTCAGGACCTTTGAGTAGTTTCCCTCTGTCTTGACTAATTATTGGTGTTTTAATAGCTGTAGTATGTGCTTCTCAATGAGTTGTGAACCCCATATATTTTTCTTTAACTGTAGTCCTTTTATGTAGTAAGGCATTCATGATTAACCCGCTCACTAAAGTAATCACATGCCCTTGGAAGGAAAACTCAGTTGTTTTGTAGTTTTGAATAAAAGCTGTCAACTTCCTTCCATGAAGCTGGGAGGATTGAATGAAACTGGGGAAATTGCCTCAGTATAAGCTTCTCTCCTCCTGTCCAAACACCATCTCCTTTACAGGTATAGGAAGATTAACTGATCTGGGATTTTAGCCCAGCGATGGTGTTATTTGCATGGGTCCCTATGCAACCCCCTCCCACCATACACACACACACACACACACACACACACACACACCACCACAGGCAGCTTTTTTTTGTCACCTTGTTTCTGATTTTCAGATTCTCACTGAATCTCGCTTTATTCCCTGGGCTCATGTAAACAAGCTAATTAAACAGAAATAAACTCCCTCTAGCCCTGTGGGGGGTGTGGGACTTGGGGTGGTGGTGGGGGGGAGCGTTGCAGACTATGACAGCCTGCTGCTGATCTATGGCCCTGGAAGCTAGTGCCAGACGGGCAAGGGAGAAAGAAATAGGGGAGGAAAAATGTGGACTTTTGCTTTCCAAATGAAGAGTGTCTAAGCATGTAGGTGTATGGGGAATGTGAATCCATCCTTCATTACTGTAGAGTTCTGTTTTATGAGCTCTTTGTTGTAAATAGGGCCTGGTTGCCTCCTGATGATATGGAGAATTTCATTTGTTCTGGAAAAGCGGATGTCGTTTAACCGGTAGAACGGTCACACCTAGGCAGATAGGAAGGGAGTGGACAGCCTAACCTTTGTTTATAAAAAGCTTAATTGTTTATTTGTAAAACCTTCTAATCCACAGTGGTTCAGAGGATTTCTGTTGTATTTCCATTCTTTTTTGCTGTTTGTAACTGCATGTAGTGTAACAGAGTATGTTATTGAGAACTGCCTGGTTTTTTTGGAGCAGCTTTTTTATGGCTAGGTCCTGTGTCCAGTAGGAATGTTATGGGTAGGATCTCTGGTCTTAGAAGTGATGCCTTATGGGTAGTCCCTCCAGTCTATGGGTAAGTGTACGTCATCCTGTGAGCCACTGCCACTTTTCAGTCATGCTAGATCTTCATTTTTTTTAGATGCAGAGAAGAGAACTGTAGTAGGGCCGTTTCTTTTTTCCGGCAGGAAGTCAAGTGTGTGCAGTGAAGCGAGCGCTTTCCAGCTGACAGGATTCATCTTGACCAGCTTGATTTTCCCCCCCACTTCCCCATTCCTACTCTGCTTTCCTTTCTCAATCCTGTTAGCTTCCTGCCACAGCCACCCCCCACCACCAAATCTCTCATGAAGCAATGGCCCCAGAGGTCTGTTGATGCACCGTGCAGACATCGAAGTGACAGGCAGGTTGCATTCGAGACGCAGCCCTTACCCACAACGCTTTGCACTTAGTCAAGACATGCCCTCAACCTCCTCTACGGAGGGGCTTTGAACATATGCACGGAAGTCACAGGTCACCCCTAATTCTCATCTCTCATTTTCCCTGAAAGCTGCTTAAGAGCGTTACCTCTAAGAGACCCTGAATCTGGCTGCTATTAACCCTGTTTTATCTGAACGAGGTTCCATATGTACAGTATCTGGTATTGTAGTTATGTACATTTTAATTTATTTGAGAATTTAAAAGTTCAGATTTAGTCATTAATTTATTTTTTGTTTGTTAGACCATTACTAAGTGATTGGGCGTTTGGCACAGTAGCTGTCAGCTGGTTAGTCAGCCCACAAACTCACAAGAGACTTGTGCAGTAAATTGTTCCAGCAAATAATTCAGCTGTAAAACTGAACGCCATGGACATCACTCTGGAGAAGAGCATCGCTTAAGTGGAGAACACAACAGAGCAGTAATGATAACTATGATAATCGTTATAATAACAGTAACATATATGTAAAGACAGTACGATTATCATTCCACTTGAATGGAGTTTCAGATGACAAATATGGCAGGGTTGCTGACAAGCAGGTTTCCCAGCTCTCTGTAAAGCATTAGCGTTTTGATTGCTCTAGGTTAGGTTCTACCTCCTGTGATTTAGAGTTGAAGGGACCTGACCCGTGGAAAGGAGCATTATGGGTTAAGTCATCTGTCCTCTCAGTATGACCCTTTAACAGTTGAGCCAGGACCAGTGTAGGCAGAATTGCTTGGTTCAGCTTTCGGGCTAGCCCAGAAGCTTGGATGCACTGCAGATGTCTAGGATTTAGGGAAAAGATGCTGAATATAGTCACATCCTCCGGCTTGTATCAGGAAGGCTTTTTCTTAGCACTGTGGTTGCATACAGAACAGAGACCTATGCAAATGGAGATCAAAAACTGCTAGCATCCTTCACTTGTCTGGTGTCATGGAGGAATCATCTGGGTTGGCAGAGCACATGCTGACTATTTTTATTTGCAGTGCACTGGTGTAGCAGAGTTCACGGAGGAGACAGTTATTTCTATACTGTCCCCTGGCAGACTGCTGTCTCACACAAGATCACATGTAGGTGCCTTTTCATTGATGCCAAGGGAGACCCTCCAGCTATTTATTTCAGCAGGACTGTTGTGCATAGGTGTGTGACTGTTGAACTGTGTATATTCTCTCTTAATCCATAATCCATAAAGCACACCTGAAGCACTGTAGGGAAACGCATTTGCCCTAGACTCTCTGGTTGAATGAATGTAATTATTTGTTGTGTACTTCAGGAGAAGTTAGGTTTTGACAAATCTAAAAAATGTATATTGAATAAAAACTAGTTCAGTTATTACTCCCTGCCATAGTAGAAGTGGTGACGGATGACTGCACTGTTTATGCTGTAAGGGCATGATCCTGTTGCTGGCATCATGAACATACATTTAATACCACCTGTCTCTCTCTGTTTCCTCTGATCTCACACACACACACACACACACACACAAAGACAGACAGACACACACACAAAGATAGACAGACAGACAGACAGACACACACACACACACACACAAACACACTCTTTCTCTCTCTGTCTCCCTGTCTTTCTGTCTCTCTTTCTCAGTCTCTCCATCCCTCTCTCATCATCTTATTTTCTTTCATGCTTCTTTTCAGTTCATCTGCTGGGATGGCTTATTTGTTTTCTGATGCAGCAATGACAAAGCGTGTAAGTGGCAGGAAAGTCAAGATGCTAATAAAAATGAGGGGTCCACCTCCTCCTTTTCTCTTCCTCTGTCAGCTTTTGAGTTTAGTTCAATGGGTGCTTTATTGGCATGACATGACAGTATTGACTAAACTTGTGTGGCAGGAAATAACATCAAATAAGAAAATAAAAACATGCAAAGGTCGACTAGCGTGCGGGGACGCCCAACAATGAGGCCGCTCCCTCTTCTCATCACCTGCCTTTTGTCTGCCTCCCTTTGTCTGTCAGAAATAGTGTTGCGATGCTCTTTGGCAGTCGTGCATCTGCATGTGTCGCGTGTGTCACACGTCGCGTGCTCGGTTCCCCCGCTCCTCCGGATCTGTCTCACTCATGCACGGAGTAGCAGGCTTTCACGTACAGAATTGTCCCCTTACCCCCGCCTTCCCAGTTTGCCACCCCCATGAAAACAAACCGATTCAGTGAACATTGACGGCCAGATAAAGCCAACGTTAGCCTTTCTTCCCGCACAATGGGAGTGCTAGTGGGAAAAGTAATTGCTTATTGATTCGGCGGGCACATTTAGGGAGCGTGTTGCTTTTGGGCGCAGTCGGAGCTGACAAAGTTGTGCCCTCATGTGGTGACCGGAACGAGACTCCTTATGTTTTTTCCCCATTTAAGTTGCATCAAGGTACAGCCACCTTGCTAAAAAACTCGCTGGAAGGCCGAGACAACACTATTAGAGCGTATACATACATAGACTTGGATGTTCGCTTAATCAGTTTAGATAATGCAGCTATCCCATTGAAAGAGCAGAGCAGTATCCAGGGCTAGAACAAGTTAAAGGCTCGGGAGAATTGCCGGGAATTTTAATGGGTCTTTGTTAAATTTAAAATAGTTATGTTTTAAAATTCCTATCCTTAAGTCTAAAAAAAAAAAAAAAAAAAAAAAAAAAAATAACCCTTGTTGGTTTGGGGCTGCTAGTTGCAAAAGGATGCTGGGCGGTTAGTGAGTGTAATTGGACAAAAAAGAAGCAACGTTTATAAAG
>JABJVR010005803.1:0-13140 GCA_025773905.1 Chitala chitala | reverse complement strand
ATAGATTGAGAAAGTCAATATTTGTAATACAGTAGTTACTATTTTACAAACTTGCTTTATAAGTATAGCAACATACAAATCATTACTGTGGACAAAAGTGAAGAAAAGCATACATAAGTGCAATTTTCAATGGAAAAGAGTGACATAAGGATGATGGTAATACAACCTTACACATAGTGCAATACTAAATACAGTGCCTTGGGTCTCCAGAGATCCTCTGTTGTCAAGGAGTCATCGATGTTGAGAGAACAGCATCACTCCCTTTGTCCTGAAACTTGGGCACCTATTTGCATCACATCAATATCTGTGAGTGACAAGAGCAGGGGAACACAACCCTCCCACTTCCAAAAAGTCAGGGGGATAATTGTACAAGTGTCCCATTGGCACTAATTAAAATTCTATTTTTGTTGAAATATATATATTTTTTCTTGTTCACTTTGATTGGTCTCTCAGAATATCACCAGCTGTTGCCTTCATTTCTGGCTGAGCAGCAAACATGTCTTTCAGTCATAGCGGCACTTCAGGGAGACAACCTGTTGTCTTGCTAACAGGAGTCTTTTTCTTCTCAGTCTGTTGACCAGCAGTGCACTCCCGGCACCCATTCTCTGAGGCCCCCTCCCTCCACCCAGGTTTATAAACATTCCCATTCCCATAGCTGAACAAACCACTTCAGCAGTAAGATATGCACTGGATGGCAAACTAGTCATTGCTGACAGTGAATTTACCTGCTATGTGCTTTGGAGATCACATTGATTTTTTAATGCTTTAGAAATTTGGTTTATTCATATAAAGAAGCAGGTAGTGTGGTGTTTGAATGGGTAGCACAGTTGCCTCACACCTCCAGGGTCTTGGGTTGGTATGTGCGTGTGTGATTGCTCTGGTGTCCTCCCAAAGTCCAAAAAAATTGTAAGTCAGGTGGATTTGGAAATATAAACTGCAAGGTGTGTACGCCCTGTGATAGGGCTCTGCCTAGGGCAGGGTCGGCACCCTTAAACACTCAAAGAGCCATTTGGACCCGTTTCCCACAGAAAAGAAAACACCGGGAGCCACAAAACCCTTTTGACATCTAAAATGAAAATAACATTGCATATATCGTTTTGTACCTTTATGCTATGTATAAAAAAACTATAGTGTTGTGCATTTATGAAATCAATGAACTGCTACAGAGACAACAAAATTTTATTTCTGCATGCAACAAAAACATTACGAACTCCGAAAAAAAAGACGCTGGGTTGAAGGTTACTTTCAAATGAAATACTCAATGTCTATTGGAGACCTTATATTTTTATCCTCATATACGAAACAAAAAGCCGAACTTAAACTGCCCACCTGAAGCAAACCAAAAATGCCATCTGCTTCTGTGTGGGGTCAAAAAGCTCAATAAATCACATGCCGGCTGATGTAGCATATCGGTGGTCGTGACACATATTTTGAGCGACAAAAAATTTTACATGTTTTAATGTCACAAGATCACCATAATCTTCAAATTTAGAATTACATTTAAATAACTAATGAACTTAAATAAAATAGTTTTAAATTTAATACTCATTATTTATTTTCCAAATCCACAGGGAGCCACAGCAGAGGTATGAAAGAGCCACATGTGGCTCCGGAGCCGCGGGTTGCCAACCCCTGACCTAGGGTGTACCCTGCCTTATGGCCTAGGCTATTTGGGATAGGCTTGAGACCACCTGCGACCCCACAAAGGACAAGTGTTTGGATAATAGATGTTTGTCATTCTTCTGTGCTCCAATGACAGGCTTGCTTCAGCCACAGTGATGGGACCTATGGGGAGAGGAGGGTGGCACTTTTATAAGATTTTCAGATTGCTGCCCTGGCTGGCCTCCCCATCCCAAAACCAGCACAAACACAATTTTACAAACATGAGTTTATCTAATGGTCTGCTAGTGACCCGTTATCTGTGATTGTGTGATAAGTGCAGAAGGGCATCTTTTACTGAAGAGTCAAATCAAATACAGCAGACCTAGACTGACACCAATGCCACACTTTTTTGTACCTCTCCAACCTTTTTCAGTGCAATGCCATTCAAAAATGCAAAGATGGCAAATCCAATAGTTTTTTGGCTTGAAAATAGCAACATGACTATCTTACCATATGTGCATTGTGTTCTAAGCCATCTGTGTATTTCAAATCAAATGATTAATGTAAAATTCACATGTGGTTATTCTACATTTTTGTGCTTGTATCTGTGTGTGTATGTGCTGTAAGACTCCATGGGAACCGTGGTAAACACCTCTGGGTGGCTGGTCAACACCAATGGCTCCCTGCTGAATGAGCCCAGGATGTGTGTGCCTTGGAGACCCCTCACCTCCCACGTTGTACGTGTTCTTCATCATTGGCATCGCTTGCACGGTACTGGGGAGCCTCATGGTGGGTGTGGTTGTCCGCATGGTGGAGGGTTGCTGGTACTTTGGGACCACCTTTTGCCATTTGCACACCAACCATGATGTGATGCTATGCTCCACCTCAATTTTCCACTTGAAATGCATTGCCTTCAGTTTCTAATATGCCATGTGCAACCAGCTTCTGTGTACCTTTAAGATGTTGAGCTTTTTGTCTTAAAATATAAGCAAAAATGCGCTCAGTCAAAAAGTTAAGTGGATACGGGCGCTGGATCCACAAAACTGAAATAATATCAAAAAGATGAAAGAGGACAGCACTCCAGTAACCAAAAGTTTTAATCTGAGGTAACCAGCACAAATGTTTTGGGTCACGGTTCTGACTCACTGTGCAACACACCTCAGGTTGCACACTGAGCAAAGGCGGTCCCCCAATACATTTGTGCTGGTTACCTCAGATTAAAACGTTTGGTTTAAACCAAAGACAGCAGCATTCGTGGCCAACTATGTTTGTAGGCTAACGAAATATCAATATTTCAGCTTTGTCAAAACATCAGCAGTCTGCAATTTCTGTTTAGGAAAAGTTGCTCATATATCTGAGATACAACGTTAGCATGCATGAGATTAGCTGCATGCCATAAACAAACACTGGTTAAATCAGAGGCACGCGCTGATACCATCTAGGCGCCTGATTAAGCGGCACCGCTCAGCAACGCTGCTCAAGTGCAACCCGAGCGCCGACGCTGAGCTTTGTGCAACACTCAACGCCTGTCACGAGGACCTGACCTTGCGTGTCAACGCCTCGTGGCGACGAGACGCGCCAAAGCACGTCGCCAAAGGACAGCGTTAACGTACCTTTTCCGAAAATACTCAAACAAAAAAGAAACTGGAATCAACATTCGCATTCTGCTTAAAGTGATTTTCATTTCAAGTTTCATTCATTCTGTTTGCGTTTGGGGAGGTGCGATAACAGTTGATCAAGCAACGCTAGCCGACGTGTCTCTGACAGGTACACAGTACAGGAAGATAATTAAAAGTACAGGATATACTTTAAGCTGTGCGGAGAATTACAGAAGCAAAAGGCATACAAATTGCGACCACATGCACTTTAATCTTAAATCAGCAGCCAATTTTTATTTTATTTATTTATTGTAATTTTTTTTTTTTAAGAATTGAGGATTTAATTTAGCAATAATATTGATTTTAAGTTTAATCAACTCAGTTATATTTGGCACCTCAAAGGTAGATGAGTAATGCAGTTCTAACCCTTTTTAAAACTTTTTTTAGTCCTGAACGTTGCCTTTATATGTATGTATTTCTATGAGTGTAATAATGGAATGTAATAATGAAAAGTAGGTGTGAGGATAATCCAACTAAAAATATACTTATTAACATGACCTACTTTTTATTCAAAGACTTACCTCCAAAAACTTTTTTTTTTTTTTTCTCGTAAACCATACAGGACTTTTAAATTATTAACCACAACAGAGTATTATTTAATTATTTATTTATTTATTTTTAGGAGAAAGAAATGGAAGTAAGTCAGAATTCAGAGTTTTCCCCTTTTATTCCTTTTATACTGTTGAACTGGATACCAAATGACTGGAGATCATGTACATCTGCTATGTACCTCCCCTTTTACAATTGAAAGCATTACACACAGAGGCAGCACTTGGATATGCACAGCGACACCGTACTATATATACAATTCCCACAAAGATCAATCGTTCTTCAACTGGTCAATCTGTTCAAAGTCTGAAAGGAAAACACTGAATCTCTGCACATGGAAACTTTCACAGTTCAAAGACAAGGCCATTCACACCGTTATTAGCACCTTTTCTTCAGTGGTCCTAGGAGAAATGGCGCTCTGTCAGTTTGTCGTTTAATTTTGTGTGAAGTTACCTCCTAAAGCAGTGTCATTCTCCAACCATACCATGCTGACAGCTGCTGTGTCAGGATGAGGCATGCCAGAATTCTTCTTTGCTCTTGGACTTTTGCTGTACCTCAGAGACTGAAAATGAGGTTGTATTTAGAAAGCTCCCCACGTCGTGGTAGAAGCGAAGCCTACGAGGCTAAGAGAGTGATGTCCAAGGACTTGTTGTTTAGAAACTTTAGCTCCCTGAGAGATTTGAAAATGTTCTGCTTCTTTTTGGGCAGGGAAGGGGCTTATATTTGGTGAAGGCCAACGCTGAGTTTTTCCTCTGTGGACTGCAGAAAAAGCAATGGATAGCACTCCGCTCTGGCCGAATAATCAAAATATTCCCATTAGGTTCACTAATGAGTCCTTCTGGGTGCCTACAGTTTTTTTTCCATGACCCTATATGAGACCTCAGGCCGTGCTGCTTTCACAACTTCCAGCAGGCAAATCCCCCCACCCTTCTTTCCCCCAGTCCCGCCTCTTACAGTGATAAACAGCTTTCCCATCGCACGTCGTGCGTTGTGGTCAGGGAGTAGTTCATGATAAAGGTGAGCTTCACTTGGTGTTTGTTAATCCCATGGGAATCAGCGCTAAGGGGCGGCTTCGCTCACCTCTGTTTGCAGCGCTGGGTCTGGGGAGAATTCCTCCTCTCCTTTGGCCAGTCTCCACGCCACTGAAGAAGTGTGTTTATCATTTCCTATAAACACTCTTGCCTCATCTTAGTTTTTTTTTTTACATAAACAAGTCTCGCTCCCTCCGGCCCTGCCTGTGTGACACACAGAGGGCACGTAAGGAGTTGTGTGACATGACAGTTGCACCAAGAGTCTCTGGGAAGCCAGGCGAAGGTTTGACGCTTATTTTTGGATTAAGCAGAACGACAAATATAATAACAATAGCACTGACATCTGCTGGGGAAGGGAGGAACTTGATATCAGAGAGCAGACTTGGATCTCACTTCAGCCCGTGTGCTCTGGAGGGTGCCTGGGGGGGGTCATTGCCATTTTCACAAACCATCACCCTGACAAGCTCCCACTCGGCTGACTTCCTCAATGGAGTGGGCTTTTTTTCTACCTCACTGAGACCTCATTGAAATTCACCAACTACAAGGCAGGCTTTGGTTCTGAATAAGGGGAGAAGAAAAGGCAAAACATGAGGATCTTTTTCTCCACATATTTTCTTTCATGGTACAACCAATATTAACAAGGCCTTTATGTCAAAGAAATACAAAACCAATCAAACAAACCAGAGCTCCTGGTCAAGTCAAGAAGTCAAGTTTTTAACCAAAAAAACTAAAAGCTTACTAAAACAATTTAATGATGCAATTGTACAGTCCAGTCAAACACCGAAGAACTAAATTTCCTCAAGAATTAAATTATCTATGAACAAACAAAAGGTCTTAGTGTTGTTTTGACCAGTACTGACATGCAACACAGTTACCTTAGATTTGAAGTACCTGTATTCCCAATTTTAACTCTTAAATTTAATTCTGACATTTTATGTCCACCTTTGCTATCATTTATTGATCATGTTTTGAGAGTATGGAAAAATTCCATAAAATACTACCGGGTCACATAACAGAACATAAAATATTTACATGAACAATGCTTAAAATATTTACATTTAAATGAACATTGTTTACATTTACTGTACCATATGTGGTACTGTGTCTGGACACAGAATGTGGACATTAGTCATAAGAAGCAAAATATTAGAAACTGATTTTATTTACAACTATACCTAAAACTTCATAGTGTGGAACGCATACCATGCACAGTCTGAACTACTGCAAAATAACGAATACTTCACTGGTACATCATAATGAGAACTGGTGAATAATAAAAACGAAAAAACAGCATGACAAAATGGTGCCTTGAAGAACATGTAGCTGGTGGACAATCAGTGGGAAGTTATAAAAACGACAAACCCTGGTGACTTTACATTTCTGATCCGCTCTCTGAAGCTGTGAATATTCCCTTTCAACAAATTCAGTTTCATCGTAAAGAGAGATACAGAATGTAACAATCAACAAAACTTAAAATCTTGTTCAGGCCAACTTGTGCTTTAACAGAAGTGGCAATAATTGGGCATGGTAGAATACTCTTTAAACACAGTATTTAAAAAATGTATTTTACAGTTTGTTGGTGTATATGTTGTGGAACCTTGTTTGCTTACTTGTTTCTTGCCAAAGGCCTGGACTCAGACAAAGCCCAGCTGCCTGCGTCAGTCTAAATGTCTGTCTCCTTGAGGCTGTAGCAATCTGATATATCGTAAGTCTGGTAACCGCTCTGCTCAGAGCAGTCGTTGTACATCCCCATGGAGATAGTGTCAATCTCTGCCCTGCCCAGCGTGGGTGTGGTACCCTTGCCCGGCCCGTTCCTGATCCTATTGGAGAGGGTGTTCATTTTCTCCTTCAGCTGGAAGGAAGACTTCTGTAATGGTGGGAACAAGCTCCACCCCTTGAGGCTGAAGTTCCGCCCCTTGCGCAGGAGGGAGCCCCCGCAGGAGCCATTGAAGGAGAAACTGGGCCTATAGTCCCCGTAGCCTTCCTGCCCAGATCCCAGACTTGAGCCCTGCCCTGAGCTTGGCATCGAGCCTCTCACAGCAGTGCGCCACCGCTGGTCATAAAAGCGCCTCAGTATTCTCTTCCGACGGTGGCACTGACACCTGAGAAGCCGCGTGAAGGCTCTCTGGAACTCCTTGCTGGAGCATGGGTAGATGATGGGGTTGATGCAGCTGTTGAAATAACCCAGCCAGAAGATCACCTTGAAGACCATCTCACTGGGCTTTAGGGCCGGGAAGAAAGATCCTAGGATGGGGGTGTCGGGGGGAGGAAAGACAGATTTTATTCAAGTTTTAGTGAGAAGCTGTGGTTAATATCCTGTCTGATTTGCTTATCTGACCATGCAGATGTGTGTTCATTATTACTCTGTATTTCTGAATGACTAAATGGCAAAGCCATTTGAGAGCTCTGTTTATTATCACAGTTTTTCAGATGGACAGGTACAAGGAACACAAACTCGGGTTCGCCTGTAAACAGACAAAAATGTGCACAGACTCACGCAGCCACATGGGAGTCATAAAGTCCTCGAGATACGAGTTATTAAAATATGTTATTAAAATATGTCAACAGAGATGCAGGGCTAGCTAATCCATTTTCCACTCTCCCTTGGAAGTGCTGACCTTTAACTTCTCTTTGGAGTGGGGAAGCCTTGGGAAGCCACATGTCACTGGCCAGCCCTTGGGTGCCATTGAGAAACGTTCATTCACAGAAGAAAATGGACCTTTATTGGCACAGTGGCTATAAATAGTATACAGAAGTGTTTCAAAGAAACACAGGTGGAAAGTTACAATGAGTCAAAGCTACTTAACAGCCATAAATATGGACACGGTGGCTTTTTTGGAAAGGATGAGCCCAATTGGCTTTAATTAGACCCAGGGACAAATGTTCCCTGGGGTTAAGATCTTTCATAATTTGTTTGCGTGCACAGAAAGACAGGATGTTTAGTTACACTTCCTCCTAAAGAAGATCTTGCTTTTCTTGTGGATAGGAAAAAGATGTAGGCTCTAAACAGAGATGTAAAGCTGAAATCATTATTGTTTATTTTGTCAAATTCTTTTACAGTCTATAAAAATCACTAAATTGCATTTTGTACATTTACATAAAGTTTTTAAAATCGAAAATGGAAATATGTGTCACAACAGTACAACTACTTTGATCTCCTATAATGGAGATCCATGGCTCTAGAAAGAACGGAGGCATACAGCAAATGTTGAATTATAAAATTCTGCAGCAAAAGAATGCCTTTGTGTGACTTTGCTACAGCTAAAACAGTTTTAAAATTTACTTTAAATGCAAAAATTATTTAAAAACATGATAAACCATTATGTTGCTATTTTTAATGAGAACAAATTAATTTGTATTAAAAATAAAAGTGTTCTGGCTACGCCACCAGTTACAGTTTGTGCTTTTCTACAGTTACAGTTTGTGGCCACTGTTCAAATCTTATCTTCACAAAAATGACGTGTACACACAGGATGTGTGACTTCATCAGGGTGTGTGACATATCAAAACCCTGTCTGTTCTGCATGATCTCTTATTTCCTGACATCTTTCATCTTGTGCCTGGAGTGTGGATTTGTCCATGAGCTGAAATGCCAAGTCAACACAGGACGAAAAAAAATACAAAGACTTGACCAGATATTTAGGTCAAATAATTTACATGGGGAAAATTGATAAATAGTCACGACTAGCCAGAGTTTGAGTAATTCTTCATAAATAATGATTACTTCTTTGACACAAGTGATGAATCATAACTAATGTATGACGTACACAGACAATTGACTGACTAGATGTGATGGCATGGTTGCCATGACAACCCCACCCATGAGAAAAGTCACATTTTTTTTCTTTTTTTTTTTGCCTTGAGGCAGATTAAAGAGATTTCTGTTAAATTGAAAATAAAATTTGCATTTATTTTAAAGGTTATGGGGGCTTTGGTTTTGAAAAGTTGAAGGTTTGATTAAACTTTTCTGTTTGTGCCTGAGATTAGTATATTTGTATAAATTGTGGCACCTGCTGATCTTGCTCTGTTGTTTGATGAGTGCTGTTCCAGAACGACTGTCTCATCCTTTTTTTGCAGTGAGCCACAACACACTTCCTGTGGCCGAGGCTGAGAGGACAGACTTTAAAATGGAACACAGAAGTGTGCGACGCTTTTGAAGGGAACACGATATCAGCCTCAGATCAGGTGTGACCATGGGTGGGTGATTTCTAATACCCATTTGATGTGTTATATATAGCTGCCCAAGAACTATGGTGTATGGTGTGCCGTTCACTGGATCAGTTGCTTTTTCAGCTTTTAAAATATCTGTGGATTTGAAAGGAATGCCGCTACCGCAAAGAATGTTAGTAGCAAACTAGGTCAAAATTGCTGGCTTTCAAATATAATCCTTACACGGAGCACTTATCGGGATACTAATGTGTTTGGTGTGAAACAGGAAGTTTTCTAATCTGTTCATTCTAAATAATATTGTGTTTTATAATTGGAGAATTCAAAATTTCCTTCAGTAAAAGCCACATCAAGATGTATTAGAAAAAAGCCACATCAAGATGTATTAGAATTTGGGAACTTGAGGCAGGCTCTTAGTGCTAAACGCTCCAGACATCCGTTTGGTTCTTGCTTTGTCCAATCCCACTTAGCCTTTTACTTGTGCTGTCACCACCCTCAACCTTTGTTTCGCATGTTTGAAATAAAAAAAATAAAAACCTCCAAAAAGCATTGAAATGCTTTATTTCTGAAAGCCCTCTGAAATGGCTACATACTGTAAAGTAACCTGTGATTGTACTCAAGTGTACTTCAACATACAAGGCAAAAGAAAAGCAAAACTAGCCCAGGCATTTGAGATGAGCTCTGTCAGTGAAGTATATATAGGCTGGAGACTGAATACAAACCCTCATCAGAAACTCCAAGTGTTCTGTTACTGTTTTTCACAAGCCATTTTATGTCTTATATGACCATGGGGTACGTGGCAATTTTAAACAACCAAAGAGCATCATGCCAAGTGGAATGCCTAAATAAGCCAAATTAGAATCAAGTACTTAATAAGTATAATTAAGTGTTTAAAAACACACGTGTGCCCAGCCGTGCCAATGTTGGGGACGTACGCTTTTTGAACAGAAAAACAAACATACAAGAGAAAATCTTCTTAGGGCTTGTCTTCTAATATTGCTGTTGCTTCTGTCCGACCAACTTGATTTCATCATTTTCTCATGGCAAACACGAGTGAACTAAGGCCTGTATTTTTAGGTCATCAAAATAATATGACATTTATTGGAAGAAACTGACAGATTTGTCCAGCTCTATATGCCAAGAATTCCAAAGTAAATATAAAATTTAAATGTTTGCAATGGCTGGGATGTTTGGTTAATTTAAAAGTTAAAGATAACATCAAAACTCATTTCTGTTTACTAATTGTTTTTCTTGGCAAACTCTAAACACCATTCCAGTTCTAGATTCCGCAGATGTGCTTCATCACATGGGAAAATGAAAAGTAAATTGGACTTATGCAGATGATAAGCCTTTTCATTCAAGGTTTAGAAATTGTTAGCAAAACAAAAAAGCAGTTCACGAAATTTAAAGTATACTGCAATCTGTGCTATTTTTCAAAAGCAACATGTACTTTCTGATGACTCCACAAAGCTACATATGTTCTGGAAGTTCTTAAGAAGCTGGGGATAAATCTAGGAATGCATGTCAGACAAATTGATCGTTAACATATAGATGTACATTAAATATATCAAGACACTACTGAACAATTTTCTTTTATAGTATTGAACACAATTTGCCGTAAATGTAATTCAAGTAGGTCATAAACATGTTTGATGAAATTTTATTTCATGACAAAATGATTCCTGAGAAGAAATTGTGACTCACGCATGGACAAACATTTGTCTGTTTAAGAACACCAGTGAATGACCGCTCCATTCTGATTGGCTATTATGTAAAAAGGATGATTACTTTCTCTAATGCACCTTTTGTATGGAAAGTCATGGACTGAAGAGATATGTCTTGGTCATGCAAGGAAATATTTAAACAAAACACGTTTACATTGCTGTTTTAAATGCATTTTAAAGCATGTCTTTGGAGGTAGCTGTTTGCTGTATCTAATCATCACGCTGCAAAAAACTTGACAGGCAATCATTAATGTTACAATAAAAAATGGCTTAACATTTAATTTTTCTCTACTATGTACGAATTGATATTCTGCAACAAACTAATGTTATGCGAATCACACATGGGCGAATATGGCAAACCGTTTGTAAAATGTTTAATAAAGTGACTCAGCTTCTAACAAAGATGAGACTGTATAGCCGTGTGCATAATTAGCTAATTCAGTCAAGCAGCTAAAGTCACGAACTGCTGTCAGACGTGCAGCAGCGGAGCTTTGAGGAGCCAGACATGACCCCCTAACTTCCTGTGCGTTCGATCAGAACCTTTTCTACAATGCAGGAATTCATTTTCCTATTAATTACCACTGCTCTTGTCCCCAGGCTCTTAGCCCTCCACATTTCCATTCTGTTTTCCACAGCCCTTTCCTCTCATTAAGACCACTGGGAACTGTGAGGGCGGAGATGCGGCAAGCAGCCCCTGCTCATGACAGCAAAACCATTCCTGCACATGCACCTTTGTGGCAGGTTAACATGGGACACCTGAAAAACGCTACAATGAGAAGCCCAGTAAGCTGAAGAGAAGGAGCCCCCAAATTAACAGTCAAATGTATTTTGACTTGTCATGCTGCTGATGTCTGCTGTCAAGGCATCCATTAAGAAGCCAAAGACAGTGAGTCCTAATGTAATTACGTTATGCATAGAAAATGTTTCATTTATGCATATTTATTGCTGTGGTAATACCGCTAAGCTTGAAGTGACTCACTCTGTCAGGATTTATATTTATGAATATCATTCTAACTGAATTAACAGCTGAAGTCATTGAACAAAACGAATATTAGAATTGTCATTTAAACAATGTTGATAGATGAGAATCAAACATTGTTTTTGCAGATGTGAAAAAGTCAAAGGTTTCATCACAGTGAGCATGAATCATAACAGCGTACCCTGGGGTATGTCTGTGTGTGGCACTTATACCAGTGTGAAAGTCTATGCCCCGTCCGAAACAGAGGCATCCCAAATGTCGGGTCTGAGACTAAATTTAGGCAGTGGCTTCAGTGCCACTTTTCATAAGCAGGTCCTGGCGCTGTTTGAAGGGCTCACCCACGTGATCCAGGAATTTTAGTTTGAGTCATACATAAGCCCCCCCCCCCCCGACAGACAAAAACAAATGAAGCCTTAAACCTACATATGTCTGGTCACAAATAGTATGGCAGAGAAGGTGGCAGTAGTTATGCTGACCAATGCTTCCAAGAACCTAAACCATGATTTTATGGCCTGGCATATTGAAGGTGGAGCTCTCCCTAAGGACATGGTGCACACTGTACAATTCCATCTTTGCACCACTGCTGCACTGGCCTTCCTGGCTGGGTTGCTAGAAAGGAGGAACATGTTCTCTCTGGCAACACCCAGAGTCTTCATTAAGGCAATGGACCATTGTGTTTTGGATTTGAAAGGTCTCATGGTGCATAAAACTCACGGTACAAGTCCTGCCAGGAGATATTATCTCCAGTGGTCCCATTTAAAGGAGAAATTAAAATAAAGTACATTAAGTGTCTGGCAGAGAACGTGGTGAAATATTAATTGCATTTTTATTCAGAGCCATTGTTGGCTTTTTATCTTTTTTACTTACATCATGACAAACGTACAAAGATAACCTGATGAGCATCTTTAACTATGATCCCTCACTGATTCTGTGTGATCATCTCACATAAAAAATATTAGTATTAGTTTGGCTTGTAAAATGACATTTGAATATTTAACTGTGCAGAGTTGTAAGTGAAAAAACACAGCATTTAACCATGACTGAACAGATTTTAAAGCTGTTTCTAAAATGTTACAAAATAATATGCTTGAGCCACGCCTGGTGAATAACACCATGTTAGTCGGTGTGACCTCTGTCAGATGACAAGGTCACCAAATTGACACTAGTGCCCACTCAAACTAATGAACTCCTTATGAGAAGATTAAGTCTGACAAGATGAAAGGTAGCTGTAAAGCGCAAACAGAAAATGCATTATTGAATTCCTGTCACCCAAAACTGAATATATGTGTCTAACTGAACCATACTTGTAGCATTCTTAGGCTTTACAGAGGCAGTAAGAAATTAGCCATTTGCCATTTTGTGAATCTATGGGCAGACTGGACGCGACTGAACGCATTAGTGCTATTAATATGTATGTGTATGTATTACTT
>JABJVR010005801.1:0-13142 GCA_025773905.1 Chitala chitala | reverse complement strand
ACAGTGCACTGTGGACCGGGATAGTGCAGTGTGGACCGGGACAGTGCAGTGTGGTACTGGGACAGTGCAGTATGGACGAGGGTGGTCCAGTGTGGACCGGGACAGTGCAGTGTGGACTGGGACGGTGCAGTATGGACTAGGTTGGTGCAGTGTGGACCGGGACAGTGCAATGTGGACCAGGACAGTGCACTGTGGACCGGGACAGTGCAGTGTGGACTGGGACAGTGCAGTATGGACTAGGGTGGTGCAGTGTGGACCGGGACAGTGAAGTGTGGACCAGGACGGTGCAATGTGGACCGGGATAGTGCAGTGTGGACTGGGACAGTGCACTGTGGACCGGGATAGTGCAGTGTGGACCGGGACAGTGCAGTGTGGTACTGGGACAGTGCAGTATGGACTAGGGTGGTGCAGTGTGGACCGGGACAGTGAAGTGTGGACCAGGACAGTGCAATATGGACCAGGACAGTGCAGTGTGGACCGGGACAATGCAGTGTGGACCAGTGCCCTTCAGGCTCAGGTTCATTAACCTCACTGCATCCCCTCCACCACCATCTACCCCTTCCACATTATTAACACCCCCCCCCCCCCCCCCGTCCAAGGCACTGTGCCTGCTGGAACACTTTCTCCAGTATTGGGTAACTTGCCAGCGCTGCCCCCTCTGCCCGCTGGTGTTTCATTGCGCAGAGTTGGTGGGGGGGGGCTGGTGTGAGAGACCCTGGATCTGGTGTCACAAAGGCAGAGCACAAGAGGGACACAGAGAGAGGCTGCTGCCTGGTACATTAGCATCTGCTCAAGTTACCAGCCACCCAAATCCTCAACGCATCCTCCCATTGGCCAGTGGCCTTGCATTAAGGCGAATGCATGCAATGAAAAGGATGCAGTAGGCACTGCTGCACCCTTCTAGGTGCTGTTACGCAATGAACAAAAACCACCTCACCTGCAAGGTAAGGCCCAAGATTTTCACCCTTCTGCTCTTGTGTGTTTGGTGTTTTTTGGCTATGGTTATTTGATTTGGCCATGTTACATCTCAGAGCTTTGGAGAAGGTCATACAGAACTCAAGAACATCTTGAGAAGTTTGCCTGGCATAACATCGGGACCAGAGTCCAGGTTTCAGTAAATTATACTTCTTTAGTAAGTGGATATCCTTACTAAGCTGTATAAAAACAGCAAAAAAAGGGTCCAAAGTGTTTGTGAGTAACCAACAGAATACATGTAGAGGTTTCATCAAAGCAATTAGTTAATTTAAATATTGTTTAAAATATACATAAAAACAAACTGAATTACAAGTAGACAAGCCCTTTAGCATTCTAGTACGGATGTAAGGAATTTTCAGCTACACTCCCAGGAAGCTGAAAACATCATAAATCACTTTTTATAGCTCTATGCTTTTTAGAGCACTTAAAGCAAGTGACAGACTGCAGACCCTTGTGCCGTTTTACAATGTAAAATTATTGCGTATAAATTTGCTGAAACTAGCCAATATTAAATTTAATTATTTTACAAACACGAATGTTTTTACAAACTAAGAACATGGGTCATGTCAAACTGCTGCCCACCTGACATGCGCCTGTGGACCACAGCAGATACCACACCAAACTGGAGAAGCTGTTTGCTAGACCAAGCCGTGCTTTTTTTAAACATATTTCTGCAGATAACCTGCATAACACCTGGTACATAACGATATTGAACACACGACTGGAGAAACACATCAATGATGGTAATCTGTAATACTTCACTTTTAAAGGCTGTACAAAATGAACTGTTTATAATAGTTTTACTTCAGTCTTAAATGAAAATTTGGTGATATGATAGAAGATGAACTGCCCTCTTTTCTATTTTTCTCAACTTTAAGCTGTCACCATGATGACCCATCAGCTCTCATCACTTGTTGTAACCGTGATTCTATTGTTTGTGGCATTGAGTGACGCGACGGGTAAAATACCTCAGCGACCCAAGTACCAGTTCACTAAAAAACCACCAACCATGTGGGAGCCACTACGGACCACGACCACAGCTTTTTCTAAGAGCATGGGGACAGAGGGGGCCACCCAAAAAACAACTCTCTCGCCGGCCACGACGATTACCGTGCCGCTGACTGGCAGCACCCCTCCTGCCTATCGCACCAGCAGTGCTCCGTCACCTGGCATGGGCCGTGAGAACTACACTTTGGACTATAACGAATGCTACTTCAACTTCTGCGAGTGCTGTCCACCTGAAAAGGGCCCACGGGGTGCGAAAGGGGACAGAGGTCTGCCAGGTAAACTTTCACTCCACATCATTCATGCAGTATTCTGCTGTTGTTACCTCTGAAAATTATTATTACTATAATGATTATTATTGATGATGTTTTACTTGGCCTGTTGCAATACAGGTATCATAATCTTTTCCTGAGAGACTCCTGGGTCTTTTTTCCCACGAGTAGCACTTATAGATCTTGTGCATTCATCCATTCATCCATTCATCCATCGTGCCCCTTGATTCTGGATAGCGTAGAGAATTGGGGGCTTTGTGTCCCACCCCATTACAGAGACTAATGCTGCCCTCTGCTCCTGCATTTGGCTGTTTTATTGTATTTTTGTAAGGAAATCGTGGATGTTTGAAATGCTAATTTTTAAACATTTTTAAAATGTGAGAGGTGTAAATAAAATCCTCGTTAAAGTGGCATGGCACGTACACTAACACTAACACTATTTCAAGGGAGTCAGTTTCCACTGTGAATACAGCAAGCGCACCACTATAATCTCCACGACAACATCGCACTGTGTCACATGACAGCTTGTGATGATGTATCATTGTTCACAAGTGTTGCAATAATAATTTTGACACAAACAGTTAAAGTTTAATGCAGCTGAACAGTTTCTAAGCAACGCTGATGTTGCTTGGCTACAGGTGTTCCGGGAGAGAAGGGTGCACCAGGACCAAAGGGGTTAGCTGGACCAGAGGGACTTCCTGGACCTGCTGGGACAAAAGGAGACAAGGGTCAGTGATTCCAGTCCCCTTGTCACCATTCTGTTTCTTAGACATGTCTAAACTGAAAACACGTGCTAAAATTTTTGGTTATTTCTTGCGCAACACAAGACTTTTGGTTGGTAATTTCCATATAAAGGTCAGGTATAATAAGGACAGCATTAGTAACACGTATTTGCACAGAAATAACTTAATTGGTCAAAGCTACCAATTACTTCACAATCATAGATGTTAGAACAAGCTTTAAGAAAATAGATTGAAACACTTAAATAAAAACATTAAATCTGCATAATCCAATATGCAGGCCTGCTGTGTAGGCATGGTGGGGGTCCGGTTGGCATGGTGGCCCCCCACAGTGCGGAGTATAGCATATAGTGACCAGGAAAAAGGCACTTGTTACTATTGGGGTGAAGAGCTTAGAGAACAGCATAAATTCACATGTTTTACTCTGCAGAGCACAGTAAACTGCACTAACTTATGTTACTACAAGGAGCATTTATAAAGTGTGGTGACCATTTTAGGACTAAAGAAGAAGAAAGTCCAAAAAGGTCTTCATTAAGTATTTGTTGGTTATATAATTAAATCAATTAAAAGTACTTTAATTACACTTCAAATTTGGTGCAGCCATTCATAGCTGTTGCCATTTTTATTAAGAGTCTGTGTTATATGCGCTTTGAGGCACGTTGTTGTGAAAGGCACTATATAAAAATAAATTGAAAATTGAATTATATTCACTGTGTACATACAATGTATAATGTGGTTTTGTCTGCTGTTGATTTCATAAAGCCATAGAGGACAGGAGTCACACAGAATAACATTAGAGCCAACACTACCGGTACTGTGCAAAATAAACTGGAGGCTCTTTTGAGAAAACCCTGAATGTTTAAGAGTGAGCAGAGATGATCCTTGGCATTCAGAGAGAAATATAAAACCTCGGTGAAGTGGACCACTTACCAGGCAAAAGGCAGACTGTTAACGATCCACATCAGTGAAGATACCATCGTTCTCCTTGTTTTCTGTAGGAGACAAGGGTGATGAAGGCAGCAGCGGGCTGTCTGGTGCTCCTGGGATTGCTGGAAAGCAGGGTGAAAAAGGTAGGCCAACGTGCTGAAGGAAGGTCACCAACAGTCATGTACAGTGGAGCTAAGGAGAAGTCATCAGCTTCTTCACTCTAATAAAACATTAGTTGGATCAACTTTACTTGTTGATATTTTCACATTTTGAAATCCTTCTTCTGGTCTTCTGAGGCTATTACTGTTTCCCCAACTGAGCAATGGGGAAGAGGAAGCTGAGCACATTTGAAGGAGTGGATGTGGGAGAGGGAGGGTTTCTGTCATCCTGGTGAGCTGCAGTGATTTGCCTTTAACCTCCACAGGTGACATGGGCTCCAAGGGACAGAAGGGTGATATTGGCTTTCCAGGAACCAAAGGGGACAGAGGAGAGAAGGGAGATCCCTGTGAGAATGGTACTAAGGGTGAAAAGGGGGCTACTGGGCAAGATGGTCCTCCAGGACTCCAGGGCATGGCTGGAGTAAAGGGTGAAAAGGGAGACTCAGGTGACAAGGGTCAGTGTGGGGCTTATGGGGAGAAGGGGCAGAAAGGTGACTCGGGAGAGCCTGGTCCTCAGGGACCTCCAGGAGCCAGCGGAGTGCCCGGGAAGATTGGCACACAGGGCACCGCTGGCATGGTGGGCACCCCCGGTGAACCTGGAGCACCAGGAAAGAAAGGAGAGCCAGGACCACGTGGGCCTCCTGGCCCTGTGGGTGTCCGGGGGCCCAGTGGCCCAAAAGGTGACAGGGGATTCCCTGGGATGAGGGGGGAGAGGGGACTCCGGGGCATGAAGGGGGCGCAGGGCACGGCCGAGGTCACAAAGCGCTCTGGTTTCAGCGTAGGCCTGTACCCCAGCAAGTCGTTCCCACCGCCGGGCTTCCCAGTGAAGTTCGACAAGATCTTCTACAATGGTGAGGAGCACTATGACGTTGCAGCCAGCAGGTTCAACTGCACGCACCCGGGGGTCTACCTGTTTGCCTACCACATCACGGTGCGGAACAAGCCCCTGCGCGCCGCCCTCGTGGTCAACGGCGTGAAGAAGGTGCGCACGCGAGACTCGCTGTACGGTCAGGACATCGACCAGGCCTCGAGCCTGGTGCTGCTGCAGCTGTTGGCTGGAGATCAGGTGTGGGTGGAGACCCTCAGGGACTGGAATGGTGTCTACTCCAGCAGTGAGGATGACAGCACCTTCACTGGGTTCCTGCTCTACCCAGATAAGGTCTGACACCTTCTGCTGTCCCTCCATGTCGTGACTGGGTTTTCACTGACGTTCCAAAGGTCAGCAGTTCTCATTTAGAAAGTTTGTATCCAAATAAGAAATTGTGAGACCGTCTGTAAATCCACTGTGTAATACTGATACAAGATACCTTATTAATCAGTTTGAGGTTTAGATGTTTCATCCTTTGGAGCTCACTTAGGGTCTTCTAATTAGCCAGTGAAAAAGGGGTTAGTCTGATCTGCAGCAGCAGGTTAGCTGAACTCTTGGAGACAGAGGCACGTCCTTGTTTAAATGATCGTCAGTATAATGTTCTCTTTTTCCCACTTTTAAGCCAATAACGTGTAATAATTATTTTACACCATTTGTACACTTGTGAAATAAAATCTAAGTAATCAGCATCACAGTTCCTCCACTTTGTTTACTATTTAAACAGATATCAGCTGTTCAAACTCATTCCACTCAAGTGATGGATATATTACAAACTGTTTAATTTGTGTTTTGTTTATATATTTACATGCATTGTATAAAATTGCAATAAACAGACGTTGATACAGCTAGTGGAAACACACAGAGATTATACTGGATGGGCGACTTTATGATTTTTGTTCAGTTTTATTACTTTATTACTTTAAATTTTTAACTGTCCTACAAACCAGACATGTCAGAACTAGATTAAAAGATGTGCTTAACTGATACACAATATGTCCAATGTCCACAGTACCTCACTTAGAGCTTAAAACCTACAATTAAACTATGAATGAAGGTGAGCTTCAGGAAAGTTCCTACAGGTGAGCTCACCTCATATTTTCACCCTGATCACCTGATGCTAACAGGGCAGTCACTGCACACCACCACAACAAGTGCACCACAAACCACTGTCCATTTATAACATGATAACATGCACAGTGGAGTGTGTGTATGTATTTGCATCTATATGTGTCTTAATTACAGCCGTCATCATGGAAATGTCATGTCAGGGAGATGTCAGCACTCATAACTGGTTAGTCATAATTTCACATGGATGCAACACCCCCCTGCTGTGAGCCTGTGTTCACACTGAACACCCCCATCCCATCTCCCCCTCCCTCATTGGTAATGTTCTGCACACACCAATTCTCACCAAAAAGTAAATGCTGTGACCACATGACATGGTAAGCGATTAAAGAATAATTCCTGACATATGAAATGACACAGCAGGGTGACCGTGCTGCTCAGAGTGAGGGAGAGCCTGAGCTCCCAGACAGGACTGTGGCCAAGGAGAGCTGATCTCTGCATCATGTCCTGGCTGACCTCTATGTGACCATGGCTCAATTGGCAGAATTCTTCCTGGAAACTTCTGGAATAAGGAGAAGCATGTTAAAGCACTGTCAATCAGAGAGGCAGCAACTACACCAGGAGTATCACACACACACACACACACACACACACACACACACACAATGCAGTTACACTCTGGTGTCCACTTCATGGGCTCTGTAAAACCTGGCGTCGTACCTGTGACCGCAATGTCAAGAGCCAATGACTGAGCAGTGTGCCAGTTATATCTGCGTGCCCATGTGGCTCTGCACCAGTAGGTGCCCTGGTCTGCCTTGGTGACGTGGAACAAGCGGAGATATGGATCTGCCCGGGTCTGCACTTCATAACCGTCTTTGAAGAACACCACCTCCGTCAGTTTGGGGTTGCCCCAGACGTGGCAGGTAAGTGTTATGTTCTCACCAATCACTGATGGATTATGAGGGACCAGTAACCCCACCCAACCACCTAAACAGGGAGAAGCACATAAATGCACATACAGCAGTATTATTGCTACTAGTTTACCTTTTAGCTGCCCTGCTACAGAGTTTCCTGGTAATAACATTTAACCTGATACTCCCCTCAGACACACACTTGGTCACACACAGCTCAACTGAAGTGCACGTGTTTACGCTGCAGGAAAAAACTAGAGCATCCCGAGTAAACCTACAAATGCGCAAACTCTATGCTTGATGGCATTTAAGCATGCAGGCTACCAAGAACGGAGTTGGAACCCACAACCCCTTATATGTGAGGTAAAAGCCCAAAACATGATTAGACTTTAAAAACGTTTAAGAAACAAACAGGGAAACAGGAGGAGCAGTAAAGATAAGGTGGAACCACTACAACATTTTTGTACACAAAAATTTATTTCTACCACCATACTCTGACTTGCTGAGTATACGGTGTTTGTTTATAAATGACTATTCTCTACATACACTACCAGAGATGCATCGCTTGTACAGCTACAAATGTTTCCTGGATCTTAATAAATAGTTTAAAGAAAATAATAAAACTTATAACTTTAGTTACCATACGTTTTTGTTCATGGGCATTATGTCCAGTTAGGGGATCATAAATTTCTCTCGTTACTTTGGCTGTAAGGATTTATACAATGTTGCGTCTGACAGCAACAAATAATTAAAAGCATCTTACCGACCACGTCAATCTTGAGGGGGAGGCTGCGCAGCGTGGTGGTCCCGTTCGCCCTGCCCTGGCACGCGTACAGCGCGCGCCCCCACGGGAGGGTAGGCGTCAGGGTGTACGTGTTGTCGTACAGGCCGAATGGGCGGACTGCCACCCCATCCCTGAACCACCAGTGTCTCCAGTCGCTCTCGGTATTTTCGGGGATACTGCAGACCATGGTCACGCTCTCCCGTACTAGTAACTGCGCGTTACCGCTGGCTAGAGCCAGGACTGGACGGACGGGCTCATCTGAGTGGTGATAAAACCAGAAGAGTGCCATAAAAGAATAAAGTCAAGTTTAAAAGGCGCGTTTATATCACACACACAATATAACTTTTTGAACAATCTGATGGAGAACAAGTACAGCAGTTTTACTATCACGAGGCTGTATAAATGCATTAACAGTCTGCATTACCTTTGCACGCAGCCCGGCCAACCACGCCTGAAAACACTAAAAATAACAAGAAACCGTGAGTTTAAAGAAACGACACACGCCAAAAGGCTATTTCAATTACAAAGTGATTCTGGATTTTGTACCTACCTAGGAAATGTAAAAGGCGTCCTACCTGGATCATCTCGGTAACGATATGGAATAAGGAACACGCTTTTTACCCTACTTCGTCAACAGTTTCGGTTTTGACAGTGGCGCTATGAACTGGAAATAATATTTTTCCAGTAACCAGCAACTAGCGAGCAGAATTTCACAATCACTGGAGTCCTTTCCAAAATAGAGGCGATAGGCTGAGAGCCTCTGAGCACATAGCACTTCACATCTGACTCCGGGTGATACTGAGATGGGGTCATTTCAACTGTAGCAGCTCCAAATTCAGTAGTCCAGGATGGTAAAAGTGTTTGCGAGTCTATATGAACATTTACTTTAAACATACGTTTATTAAAGAGTAAGCCCACAATCACGCTCCATAATAAACTAGGCTACTATTAACGAACGGAGAGAGCCGGGGGGATTCGAACCCAACTCGTCGCAGCTCAGCGACCTCATCTTCCGTTCTAATAACCACTGGGGTGGCCAGTAAATTTATGATGGTGCCAAGGTCCCCGCGGGTGACGACCCCCATTTGAAAATTACCCCCACCCCGGTTCGCTGCAATATGAGGACGATTTTTTTGGGGCATGATCCAAAATGCATGTGTATGGAGACCAGAATCTTAATGTATTTTAGTCCCTATACTGTCTGATCAGAATATCGCAGGTTTGTAAGAAAATGAAACAGAGAAACAGCATATTAACACAAACAGTGGAACACGTGTTTTAACCTTTATTTCGGTAGGACAATGACACAGAGCTTGAACAAGGACATTTTAGGACTGAAGTTAACTGAGAAATACAGCAGTACTGTGTACTACAAAACCATAAAACCAGTGTGTAAACATCGCTATTCGTAAAATATGGTACCTGCATCCGTTTTGATTTTAAAGTTAATTTTATGTGATTTCACAAAAGAGAAATAATTGACGGAGTTTTTCGGCACCAGGCCAGAATTGTGTTAGAACCACTAAAACTCTTCCTGTAAGGAGTCTGTGAAAGAGACTATTTTTAAAACAGGAAGAATACGTCGTATAACATTTTAAAAATAGTAACTAAATAATAAATACTTTTACTAGCTGCAAACAGCATTGTTCATCTGTAACAACCAGGGGCGCCAGCAGAAAGTTTGCAGTGGGGTGGGTTGGGGGGGGGCCAGGGATTTCCATGGGGTGAACTGTCAAAGTCGCGGGGGTGCAGACGAATATTTCCAAAGTGCGTTTCGGGACGAGTAAAAACGTCTTGGCAAAATAAAAAGTTGCGCCCCCCCCCTTGCTGGCATCTTTGGTAACAACCACGCATTAAAAACGTACAAATCTTACTTCACTGCCGTACCGACCAAATGGAGGAATAACATTCACACTCCTTGATATTTCCTGTTAATCACTTTAGGTACTTTGACTTAAATCCAATAAAAAATAAGGGCGAATTTAATATTTAATTATGTAATAATTATTAATTAAGACGTGAACATTTACTGAGTAAACAGATAACAGAATGTAAAACATTTCTTGTGTGTTGTCTTCCCAAACACAAAAAAACAGAACTCATTACGGTATAGATCGTGTACGTACACAGGTCCTGGCTGCATCCTGCTGAACCAAAACTCTATTTAAATGAAGCATGATTTAAACTATCTTACCTGCACAAGTCTGTGTTGTAACCAAAAGCCACAATCTTCCCAGAATCTTCCCTTTCCCCTCTCCCTCATACAAGTTAATCTTATAAAATATGTATTTTGCAAGGTGAAACTTTTTTAAAGGTACAGAATATATAAAAGAACAGAAAAATATTTGACCTAGAACCTACTGGTACCATTGTGAGAGCTGCAGCAGGTAGAAGTGGTAAAGTCATGGTGACTCAGATGTGTTTCAGACACACTGAAACAGACAGAGTCTGGCCTTATGCTGAGTAGCTCACCCACAAACCTGCTCTTTGATAACGCATCTCATCTCCTGTTGCATGGGCACACGCGCAGCTGCTGTGCAGTCTCTGGAATGGGCACACATGCAGCTGCGGTGCAGTCTCTGGAATGGGCACACATGCAGCTGCGGTGCAGTGTCTGGAATGGGCACACATGCAGCTGCCGTGCAGTCTCTGACATGGGCACACATGCAGCTGAAGTGCAGTCTCTGCATGGGCACACATGCTGCTGAAGTGCAGTCTCTGGCATGGTCACACATGCAGCTGAAGTGCAGTCTCGGGCATGGGCACACATGCAGCTGAAGTGCAGTCTGTGGCATGGGCACACATGCAGCTGAAGTGCAGAATCTGCATGGGCACACACGCAGCTGCTGTGCAGTCTCTGGCATGGTCACACATGCAGCTGAAGTGCAGTCTGTGGCATGGGCACACATGCTTGTGGAGAAAACGGTCCAGGCATCAGTCCAGGAGACGGTAAGAAACACCTCGATGGGCACAAGGCTAAGGCATTGGAGGCATTTCATTGTCCCAGTTGGAGGTTATTTGTTGAGGACCTGAGGCTGCAGTGGCGGGGGCAGGCTGTCGTCATTTACGATGTCCGAGTCGATGGCGGAGGCGTGCAGCTGTGTGTCTGTGGTGTAGCAATGCAGGGCCCGTCTCACCTGGCGTTCCACGTCCCTCTGCCAGTCGATGAGGTCCCTCTCCAGTTGTCGGGCATCCTCCAGCACACGTTCCTGTCTTGCTCCGAGTCCCACCAGCAGATCCCTGCTGTCAGACACCTGGCTAAACTGATCGCACCTGCTTGCGTCTACTTGGGACACTTGGCCGGACATGTAGCGCTCAAACTCCCCTGGGGTCAGGTTGAGAGCCTGGGCGTCCAGCTTCTCAATGAAGGTCACAGCACAGCACTGTACAACAGGCAGGGGGGTCATGAGTACACATTAGATGAGTATACACTGTGTGTGTGTGTGTGTGTGTGTGTGTGTGTGTGTGTGTGTGTGTGTGTGTGTGTGTGTGTGTCTGTGTGTGCTAGGTTTGGGCAGTGTACAGTAACACCATATGCCGGTGTAAAATTTGGGAAAGGTTTAAAGGTATCAAAAATTGGATATCACCCAACCCTAGTGTGTACACGTTCGTGGCCCTGTATGTGTGTATACTGTGTGTTGTGTGTGTACAGTGTGTGTGTGCGTGTACACGAGCGTCCTATGTATATATGTACCAGGTTGGTGAAGTAGTAACCGTCCTCTCCGCTCATCAGCCGGCTGGGGTTGCAGAAGCGTGTGATATACTGGATGTTGGATTGCAACCGTGGTGGGTTGGCCTTCAGAACCACATGGATAAGGGCCGGCAGGAAGTCATCAGCCGATGCTGGCTCCCCCTTGGTGATCTTGATGGAACTGGAGATGCGTTTGCTGCAGCGGGTAATGCATACTAGCTTGTCCCGTGGAACACGCATGGAGTCCATCTTAATAATTTCTGCAAGAGACTATCTGTCATGTAGTACATCACCCTTGGGACCTTTCAGCTTTTCAGCCCTGATCTTGTGTGGAGTGTGATGGTAACGTCACCTTCCATTCCACCCATTCACCTGACACTTTTGTGAATAACAATGAAAAAATTGTTATGGGAAAAAAAAAAAAAATTGTGTGGTGGGTGGGGTTTGTGCTGTCAGTAACAACCAGGCTCAGACAACCTTGCATTTATTGCCGAAATAATCTAATCAGCATCTAATAGTACAAAACACTAGATACAGTTAAAAAGCCTAATTAAAAATAAAATTGTACATCACCAAAAATTCTGACTCTAAACATCTAAATAAGTGCAAATGGTACACAGGTCAGTTTAAGTAACTGAGGTAGAGATGATGATGATTCAGTACCCAGAAACCAACATGTTCTGCCAGAGCAGAAGGGAAGAGGTCCCTGGGACTGGTACCTGTGATGGCCTGGACCACATTTTCATTAACCTCAGGGATCTGTTCATCCATAGGGACGCAGAGCATGTGCATCGTGACCCAGTGTAAGGCTCTGCAGGAAGCACACGTGATGCACAGTCAGTCACGCAGATGTGTAACTATGGAGACCAACGTGCAGACGCAGAAGTGTGCTACACTAATAGCACAGTAGACATGCAGAAACATGAGAAAACCAAAATGGTGTGTGCTAAGATGTCTTGTTCGGCAGTGAGTACAGGCAGAACAGCCTCACCTGATCCTCGTCTGGATTTCCAGGTCTCTCCTCTCATCATCGGTGGTCTCTGGGCAGAAGACGTTGTGGTAGAGGCGCATCATCACGTACCTCTCCACGTGGTCCATCACTCGGTCCACACGCTCTGTGGACCCTGCAGTGATGGAAAAGTTCAGCGTTCTCACATTGTGCATGCACAGAGAGCCACATTCTTCCACCTCTGCCCAGTGGAGCAGGGGTGGAGGAATGAGCAAGGATTAGGCCTGCAGTGTATCGCTGAGGACAGTCCCACACGTTGGGTCACCTGTCACACACTGCCCTGCTTACCTCTGAAGTATTTCAGAAGGCGATCAGAGAGGTTCTGGTAGAAGTCCTGGACACATTCAGAGGACTCGTCGGCACCTAGATCCTTGGTTGAGAGAACAGTAACAATGATTAGGGAGTGCAGTGGAATACTGTCACCATGCCAACACACAAGGACACGCTAAAGGGTACTGAACAGACAGTTTACCGTATTCGTGCATAAAGCTGCAGGCAAACACCAAGACCTCCCTCACCTCCTTACTGACCATGCTGTCTGTGAAGGCCTCCCTCACCTCTATACTGGCCATGCTGTCTGTAAAGGCCTCCCTCACCTCTATACTGGCCATGCTGTCTGTAAAGGCCTCCCTCACCTCTATACTGGCCATGCTGTCTGTAAAGGCCTCCCTCACCTCTATACTGGCCATGCTGTCTGTAAAGGCCTCCCTCACCTCTATACTGGCCATGCTGTCTGT
>JABJVR010005800.1:0-13143 GCA_025773905.1 Chitala chitala | reverse complement strand
TATATATTTTTTTTTTTTTTTTTTTTTACATATACATTTTGTATAACGATTGGAAACACGATGCAAAGTATGCAAATAATCACTATTATTATTATTATTATTATTATTATTATTATTATTATTATTATTATTATTATTAGCAGTATCAGTAGCATTGTGTTGTTGATAATCAAAATTTGTTCCATCTGACTGTTATTTATAATTATGTTCTGTAAAAGGAAATGGATCTAATTAATAAAATGTCCAGAAACCGTTTAGCAATTGTCTTCAGTTTTAAAAGCATTCTTAGATTAAAAGTTAAATTACGATCGATGTGAAATTATGATTAAAGGTCTAGGAACTATGAATTTTAGTTTTATGTCTTTATGTTTTTGGATGTTTTTGGAGAACGTTTGTTTTCAAGCCAAAAGGTTACAAATCTTGACTCCCGTGAAGACACTGTATACTCCATAACCCATGAAAGTATGTACGTTGTATTGACGTTACCTCACACCTTTTGGTGTGAATATTTTGTCACATTTTATTTTTTAACTGTTGTTAACATAAAAATTACAAATTTTCTTTCTGATTGGAAATGCTTTTCTAATCTAATCTGAATGCTTTATTAATCTGAAAACAAAGATACAGCAAGGCTATGAAAGTGTGAGGAAGAATTAGTTGTATCGATAGTTTGGGTAAATCACACAGCGTCGATGTGTCGCTGGGATTCTTGTTTATGCTGCAATATATCGAAGCACATCCTAGGGCTCTGGCACGCGGGAGTTTAGAAATGCAGTTGTCAGAAGTTGCGGTCAAAAGAGCTAGGGTTCATGCTTGAACTTGACCGTCGGAATTGCATGGGAAACGGAGACGCGAATTTGCCCCTTGATCCCTTCTTTTATTTAGGACATGTTGTTACGTCTGATGGGGATCCTTATTACCATAAAATACAGCCTGCTTCTAATTAAAGCACAGACGCAGTTGCGAGCTGGTCTTTTTCACAAAACTCAGCGATCTGGCAGCTTGTTCTTTCGTGGAAAATCTGATTCCTTTCTCACGGTAAGTCATGATGTGTTTTTATGGATTTATGAAAACTCGATGAAAGTGGTAACAAACCTACGTCACCTGTAATTTATTAAAATTGACATAAAAATCAGAGAAACTATTACACGATTAAAAGAAACGTTAAATTGTGCTGTATTTACAACAAAGTCTTGATCAACAAAACTAAACAAATTTAAGCACTCCTAATAAACCATTTAATCAGTAAAAGCCATGTTGCCTGGAGCAGTTTGACGCCTGTAGTGTCTGTTGTGAAGTACCGTTTAACAGGTTTAACAGTGAAAAGTTGTATGTTACGCGTATGGTATGTTGGGTCAGTCTCTGGTGGGCTGAGACTCGTTTTAACACACGTGAGATATAGATAGAACACATTTTAATTTTGATTTATTTCTGCCTGCGTGTAAGAACGTATATGTGTAATTTTTTATTCTGGAACTGATTGCATTATACTGTACATGACATCTTAACTAACAAGTGCAAATCGTTTAAAAATTGCACTGCAGGAAATACTTTTAATATCAACGTATTTTTGGGAAGTTTGCTTGTATGACACCTTTAAAAAACTAAAAATTAAAAATCTATAAACTATGGTGTACGCGCTGACCTAAAATGAAGACACAGAAAGTTACTTTAATTTAAAACCAAATTGATTTCAGTTTCAAATTTACACTAAAATCTCTTAAGTATATTTCTTTTAAATTTTAATTCCGAGGCCTTTCTCCAATCGCAGCATGTTGCATGCGGTTCTGCAGCATATAGCATGCAGGATTAGTATGCAGGATAAGTATGCAGGATTAGTATGCAGGATTAGTATGCAGGATAAGTATCCACCCCTTAATTACGGATCTTCTGCAGACTAAACTATACAAGAACTGCTTTTAAATGCATATGCTGACTCCTTAATGAAAAATGAAGTACCTCAAAATGTTTATGCATGCAACTTTGGAAACATTCAAACCAAATTTTAGTTTACTATTTGTGTAAATGAACAAGCTTTTACAGATTCCTTAGTGGTGCTGATCTGTGAGTTGGGTGGTGTGAATGTAATTAATTAGTTGTCTCACTTTAGAATAAAATGTGTTTTCAAGACAGATTAATTAACCAGGTACAACCAGGGTGTAATTATAAATTACAGTGTTATATTGTCATGTCTGAAACACTTGATTGACAGTTTAGCCGTAATTCTTGTTCATTTATCAGTTTATATGAAAATATTCATTATTATATCTGAATCCATAAAAAAACCTTTAATAAAATGTTGTCCTCTAAATAACATCTATTAGAAATTCACACCCTGTGTATCATGCCTTCACAATCAATGCATGGTACACTGACAAAATCCTGTGAAGTCTAATAAACATTGTGTTGAGGGTTTTCTATGGAGAATTAATACTTTGCCAGTTAATAATGGTATTTGAACATCTGTCAAACCTTTTGTTTTTTTTGTGACAGTGTCTTTCAAATCTGAGTGTGTTAAAATGTTTGGTATTTCCAATAACGACTTGTCTTGTCAGACATGCTGTTATGACCAATGAAGGTCCTTATTACCATAAATGTTATAATTAAATCAGAGAAGCACTCGAGAGCTAGATGACTGTTGTAGTTACTGTATCTTTCACACCTGAAACAGCACGTTACAGGTGAGCCCAGGTGAGCCATGGCTATGTTACACTATGCATTGTGTTTTTCCTGCAAATGACTTTCCTCATTGGAAACTGTATAAAGGTATGTTTCCTGTGACAATGTTACTGCTACATGCCTTTGCATCACATATTTCCCATGATCCTCTCTGTTAAGCACAGACTGCTCTCTCGCTTGAGTGATGTTTACTAATTAACTACTGATGTTTTAAGGCATTATATAAGTCGTGCAGATTTTAAAAACTACCTTTTAATATCACTGCTTTTTTGTTACTTGAGGAATATATTACATAAAATTATTGCACATTTTACAAAGAATGTGACATTTACATTATTTCTTAAACATCATGAACCATTTTATCGTTGGTGTCCTATGACATGGTTTTACTGTCGTACACACAAAGGAATGGCTATTTTTGGTACTTGTCATGCTTTGTGCAAAGCAGAACAGGGGAACCTACACACATGTGCTAGGAGCTATGACATAAACTCTGATTTTAAAAAAAGAGACAAAACATGACGCACACGTGACATGACAATGCAGCATAGTGAACAGTGACTGCTACATTTAACGTTGTGTTAGCACTGTGCATTTTTTTGTAAGGTTCCCAAAATGTTTGTTATTGGATAGGTATGTCCCTCCAAAAGGCAAGAGTCAGATTTCCATAAATCCATTAAATCTGTTCTATTTCATCTCCAGGTCATTTTACTTGTCTTTTGGGATTGCTCAAAATGGCTCTGAAAATGTTGGGAAATTTTAAAGGTTAAATGCATTGCAACGCATAAAATTTCTGCTATGCAAGTGTTACAGTTTACAATATGTCACAATTATGTTGCTGTTTATTAAACTACCTTACGCACATATCCTCTTTGAATAGTTAATCTGTTCAAAGTTTTAAGACATTTTCAAGGTGTCTGAATTAGTATGTAAAGACTGATTCTAAAATATGTAATACATCAAAAGAGACCTGCATCATTATGTTATAGTACATATGTTGGTATTGTAAACATTTTAAGAACATGTAGGCAATGTCCTGCACAACTATTTCCCATGGTCCTTTACTGAATTCCTGAAATTAAAGGAATAAAGATAACAAAACAGTGAGCAAAGAATTGCATTGTGTGAATCTGTGTAAGACCAGGTACAACCAGGGTTGTGTAAAGTGTCTGTGAATCTGATACTGTAGCCTGACATTGTAGCAAAAACATTCTGATTTATATCAGATACATGAGCTACAATCTTCACGATTGCACTGCAAGAAATACAAAATATGACCATGTTTTACATGGATTTTATAATTTTAAAGCCAGACCTGGGAAGTACATACAAGCAGAAACTGTAAGAAATGCAATCACTTTGTTGTGATGGCTGTAACCGGACCCTCCTCTTCAGAGAAGAGCATTTCACTGAATTCTTAAACAAAGGAGCTGTTTTATTTATCATTGTAACAGAAACAATGTCCTGATTTTCATATTAAATTAGGTTCTGTCTTGTAGAGCTTTTGAAATATTTTTATGACACCGTTTGTAGCCGGGGGAATGACATATACAATGCATGCAGGTTTTATTGACCCAGTGGCCAGGAAGGTGATCTCTTTGATCCGCTACAAAATCAAAGTTTATGTTGGGGTCAAAAATGGTGTTTGTAAGGGGTATCCATGCATTAAAAATACTTTCACTGGTCATCAGCCTTTCTTTCAGGTTTTCCTCTCCAAAACTTTCCACCTGTTATGTTATGAAATCATGCACCCTATATGCCGTGCTGTAACTCAGCATGCTGAAATACAGAACTGGAAAAAAAGACAAGGAACACATCATGTTTAGTGCAAGCAACAGACAGTACAAATTTGCTGAGCTAAACATTTAAAATGTAAATTGCTGTAAGACATTTTCTCAAGAGCTGTCCAAACATCCACCGTGCTGCTTCTAATTGCCATTTTCTCTTCAAAACATTTCTATTAAAAAACAATTTCATGGCCCACATTACTAAAACCAACTCTGTTCTCTTGCAGGGTCCCTTTTCAGTGTGCTTTAAGCACATCCTTTAGAAACCCAAGATATGTAACAATACCAACAATTTATAACAGATTGCAGTAAAGCACCATTACTGAAATATTAGGAGGAATGGCTCATCAAGCATTCTCACTTTATTGCCCCTGCAGAGAACGTAACTCACCATCAGACAAAAAGAGCATGTTTTGTAGCATTCTACACACAGTATGTGCATTCCTCTTTTTATATAATCCATTATCAGTTCTACAAATTCCAACAAACACAAGTGACTGAAAAACGTGACATTATAATAATTGTCAGACATAATACCAATAAGTAACATTGTATGTACACTTAAGTAATAAACATGAACAGAACACTGTCCTGAAGACTGAAGTTTAGCATATTCATCATAAAGATTTATTTTTAAAGCATGAATTCCTGGAAAGACGTGAAGTTAAGAAATGAAATGCATTTATAATTATGTGTACTTTCTTTACCACTGAATCTAAACAGTTTTGTGATGGCCCACCGTTTTTTATATTTATAAGTTATTTTACCAATGTATTTAACAATTCCAGATCGTTATGTCCAATGTTACGTCTAGTTCTCAAAATTTAGGGCTAATTTAAAACTTTTTATTATTTGACTTTACAAATTTACCACCTATACACATTTGTAAATGACAAAGATTTTTAATATGTTTTACAGAGAAAATAATCTAAACCCATTGTGTACAAGAGATATGTATTGCTGGGGACAGATGTGGAAAAAATCTGTATGCTGAAATGATTTTATAATTTTATATAATATTGTAATTGTACTTGTACATATTCTGTATACTGTATGTACCCAAGCATGGTTTGAGGAAATGACAGTTAGATCTTAACCATGTGAAATAGTTTTTTGAAAACGTGAATTTTCGTAAACAAACGCGAACAATCTTTTACATTGAGAAAACTTAAATTATTATTATTGTCTTTGTTTTCAGGAAAAAAAATACGTGTAGAAATTGTCTTAAAATCTGGTGAGATTGTGCTATCGAAAATCGTGTTTTTAGTTTTATTAGAATTTTTAAATAACCACGATCGAAAAATGCACCCACCATTTGATGTGTCGACTTTTAATGTGATTGTAATAACCCATCGAATAATTTGAAATACTGTTTATAAAATTCATATAATTTCTCTTTGTTTTTGTGTTTAAATAAATTGTAGTCCTATATATAAATTATAGGATACAGATTATCGAAAAGCAAGCAAGCAAAAAAATTTAAAAAAAATTAAAAAAAAAAACGATCGAGGGGTTAAGATACATGTTTTGCAATACGTTTACTCTTTCACACAATTATAGTAAATATTAATTAAACACTGGGGTAATAAACAGAAAATAATAAGGTATTCTCATTCAGAAGGTCAAAATAACTCTTCCTCTCTAAATGCTATTCTTTTAATTTCTTTATTACGTTACAGGTGTCTTTTTTATTGGCCATTTGAAACATTCTCTAATATGTGTATTGTATTTAATGTTTTTTACATAATTTGAGCAAATTTAATAAATGCACAATAACTAATTAGACCGTGGTTAGATATTACTACTTTGAACATAAAGTCGTTACTTCATTGTTTCCAAAAGATATTAGGAAATGTTATCTTAACACCCACTTAGTTGAACCAAACAAACGTTAGCATATGTAAATGCAATATGAAATTACTTATTTACCCCTAAGATGTTTTTCAAAACGATTTCATATCGTACCTGAATTATTCCTCCACCATAGCCTACTAATTTTCTGCAACCGCGTTAAACGTGTGCTCCCAAAATTACTTGAACAATCGAGCTTCTAATATTAACTTTTACTGATACAAGACTTGCGAATGAATATGATTTCCACGTTTAGGGTTTTCCACGTCACGCGTTCTTTGACAGTCTCTTCCAATGAGTGTCGCTGTTTCTTTACTGTAATAATATCACAGTGATCCTTCACTCAGCTGTCTGTCATGGTGTCGACAGCCGTTTTGATATTTTTAAGTATTTACATTTCTACATCCAGAAAGAAAGGGTTCTGGCAGAACATGACGTTTTGTTATAAAAAGAAAAAACTATGAAAATACAATTTCCAATTAAATGTTAGGCAAGCAACCAAGTATGAGGAAATAATTCAAATTCAATGTGTTTTTATATAGCGTCTTTCACGGTGTTGTCCCGAAGCACTTGACAATTTGAAGCACACAAAACAAAACTCAGGTTAAGTTAAAGCCAAATGATATTGGAGGAATGAAAACAAATAATACCAGTTTCAACATTTCAAGTTCTTTATTGTTCCATAGTATCGCTGTGGTTACATAATTATGTGATGAATGTTAAGGTCTACCATACTGCCGTTACATTTTTACATCACTTCAGATCTTGTTTAAAATTATTCAACGTAATATTTGTTCCTTTGAATTTCTGTAGGAATTCAACTACCTGAGTATCATATTTTTGTTCTGATTGTTGACGAATAAGTAAAGTTTTTGTTGTCACCAGTCTTTAATTCGTTAGGTTTTAATTCAGTATTTATTAAATATTCATTTTGAAACAGGTTTGATTAAATGAAAATTAAAACTACTCTGCACCTGTATTAACACCACATAGACTAATGGTAAACAGTTTACACTAAATAGTCTTGAACCTAATTTTAAGTAATCTAAATCTGTTTAAGAAACAACGATACGTATATTACCTTAAGTTTGTACCAGATATGTCTATTTACATTTTTTAGGTATTGTAATGTCCTAGATGTAGTAGCCTATACGTTATTATCAGTCTCCAAACTATTTACATTGAAACTTTGATATAGGTGGTAGCTGTTAAAAGGTAGACGTTTAAAAGTGTTTGGCAGGTGTTCTTACAGAGTCTGTTCTGGAACATCTAAAATAACAAAGAATCTATACTATTAAAAATTTTGTTATTTAGTTTTTGTTCAAGGGCTAATTGCAACTGAGTGACCATGTATAAAGGTTACAGTAACCATATGATGTGTTCACTAACTGTAAACATTGTCCGTTTAGCATGATAGTTATCAATAATACAGATTTATGCATTTGGAATACCTAGATGCAGTTTCACCATTCTAACGAATGAACCATCCATAGACATATTTCTCTTCCTGTGAACAGGCATTTTTGTATTCACTCCATAAGACCGCAATATATTTTTTTAGTGTAATAACAATGGAGTCATGAAACAAAATCAATAAGACTAGAATATACCTAGAAACATTTTAGCAAACCGTGGCCGCGACAACCTCAACAAAATACATTTTATTGCATTACAATTTTCGGCTACTAATCTTAACTGTAGTCGTAACAGAACAGGGTGCCCGTACGTCGGTCTGTTAATTTTACGGTAACTGAAAACAAGCTATTTTACTAAAACACGGCAAAAGATTAAAAATTAAATGTATAAAACCAATGAAAATATAACTACAATTTACATACAAACAATACGGGAAATTACTCAGAGAACTGTACACGTGATTGTAGTATGTTAACATTTTCAAATTAATTCCTTGAATATAAGACTATCTAGCAAAAATATTTCCACTAGCGATATCTATGAAGTAGATGCGTGTGTGAAATTACATTTGCAATAAAGATTTACAATACAGAATTTTCATGAAATCTAACCTTCACAAATGGTTATGTACGTAATAATTAATTTTGATAAGATACAGAATTCTGAAGGATTTTGAAATGAAGTGAATAAATCGAATTTACGTGTATAAAGTTGTTTAGGTAAACACACTTTTTCCAGTATGTTACCATACGTGCAACACTGATGTTTGTGGCGAAGTAAAGACGAAGTAGAGCTACCAGGTAAAATAGCTACAGTAGGCTATATTAAAACTGTTTTTTAACTTACATAGTGAAGAAAATTGAGCTTACATATATGATGCTGCTATATTCAAAGTAGTAAAGGTTCGTGCACGCATCAATAAAAACGAGGTATGTCAAAGAAAATAATTTATTTACAAATTAATTCAAAAAATATTGTTGAGGTTATACTCATATACCTGTCACAAAAACTAGCAGAGTTTTTCTAGTACTTGTTTTTGCAGTTGTAAGTCACAATTGCTACAACTGTACAAAGCACGCACAGTCGTATTTATGGCAAACACACAAATTAACCGAGTTCACACGAACACAAGTTTAACATGTCTAGTCACGGCGGCTCGATAATTTAATTTGTTTTCGAAGGAAGTAAACTAAACTGCCCCCACGATGCATATGATGCATCGGTATCTAAATTTCTGGATGCGAGTCACTCAGATGATCACTGTTTAATTTTTTAAAACGGATCACAATCCCAAGACCCGAATCTGTTCTTATCCCTCGTGCTGCACGTCAGATCACTTGATCGTTTGTGTTTTATCGTTACCAGCGTTCTGTGAGATGTAAGCCGCCTGTACCAGTAGGTTTTGAAGCCTCAACCTATAAAGAATTAAGAAAATATTTATTTTATTAGAACTACTATAGGCAGCTCCAGCATGGAGTTTGGATTTCATTTACTACCGTATTCCCCTGCTAAATTTCATATTTTGCCTTTTAGTTACTTTTAGGTTATGTATTTTGTAGTTTAATGTTTCTATGTTTACTAATCAATCTTGAGTCATGCATAGTATAGTACAGTACTCACTTGCAGGGACTCTATTACAATTCGTGGTTCAACGCAGAATGCTAAAAGATCATTTTCATTTGTAATACCTACATTGCTCGTATTCTTTGTTATTAACAGAAACCTTTTACACAGTTTACTTTAGAACCTTACTACCTTCGTTCAACAAAATATCACAATAAAACGCACGTTATGTTTTAGTAGCATCAAAGGGAATATATGATTTTGTATAATTATTAAATTGAATGAAAGTTATTGTAGTTCTCAAATTCTAATGGATTATGTAATCAACATGAAAGCACCTGTGGCCTTTTTACTTTGTAACATGTCTAGAGTGAAAACTGTCGCCAAGTCTGAATTGGATTAAGTGTGTGGTTTTGTAATATTGAAAAAGCAGGTATAGTACAGAATGTATGCTCGTGTGTGCTCGAGCAGAAAGCGGCGAAATGGGCCTAGAACATTCTTAGGAACATTCAATCTTGCACAATCATTCAAAATCTCAAATTAGTAAAATAATAAGAAGGTGCAAACAATATCTTGCGAGCTTGTTTTTTTAGCATAGTTGATGCTGTTTTTTTTTTAACAAAACATAGAAACATCCGATTCGTAAGACTTAAATTCATTAACAAATGCTTACAGCCTTTAAATGTAAACGATAGTTTCCTCCATTTAAAAATTCCAAAATATATATGTATGCATTATGTATAACCCTGCGTAATGTCCCAGGTGTTTATGACAATTTATCAAATAAGCATTTATACTGATATGTGCGTTTAATAAAATAAATTTATAACAATGTATTACATTTATTTTGTTTTCAAAACATTTGACAGTTTTAGGGCAACATCGAAACCACGTTAACGCTCCAACATTATGCAACACATAGCATTTACAATGATATTAAAATATGGGAAAGAATGCCCTATCCCGATGCGCGACGTCAAGACGC
This sequence comes from Chitala chitala, assembly GCA_025773905.1. Classification (NCBI taxonomy): domain Eukaryota; kingdom Metazoa; phylum Chordata; class Actinopteri; order Osteoglossiformes; family Notopteridae; genus Chitala; species Chitala chitala. The sequence goes on along the minus strand of JABJVR010005800.1, from coordinate 2,862 downwards.
AGTCACGCACGTAGTGAAATGTGGAGCTCTGGACCCAACACTATCTTAGTATCTGGGTAGTCAACGGTGAATCAAACGGCAACTGTTCTGTTTTGCACCGCGATGAAGATTTTGTACTTTATTGCGACGGAGCAGGATGTATTATTAAAATTAACTAATGCGCGAACGCACACTAAACGAAGCTGTTTGTTCTTAACGTCAGGCAGTGTTATCCATAGTCTATAGTTTTCATTGCCATCTTGCAGTGTTAACACTGAAGCGTGTTACAAGCACCTTCACATCGCTCTTGGGTCCGCCCTTACTCTGTTTACCAAATGGAAAGCAATTTTGTTTTCCTTTTATCTTTCTGTCATTCTCTTTCCTCTTCATATTTTCAGCAGTGAGATGAAACGCGCTGTTTGTTACAGAAGTGATTCATCGCTGGTGTTATTATTTTGTTCTTGGTGAAATGTAGACCTTCAAAGTCCAATTGACGCAAATCATACTTGAGGGAACAAAGTGCAGATGTGGCAGAAGATGTGTATGCCGATACTCTGTCGTCCTCGAGCTGGTGCTACACTTGGGTTCGAATAATTTCAGCACGAGCTTTCGGAAGAGTGCCATCGCGTTCGTGGTAATGCCAGCCGTCAACACCAAATGGAGCAAATTGTAAACGGGAGATCCAAGGCAAGGAAGGGGTACATTTGTATCTTTCGACTATATGTTTTAATACAGAAACGAGGGTTTAGACGGTTTTTAAAATAGTTTTGAAGTGAATTCCATTTCGGAGAAGTATAACGATGGTCTTTACTGATCCTTTTGAAAAATAGGTTACTGAGCTAAGAAAAAAAGACTAAATAGATTTTTTTGGTTTAGCCAAAGGTGTGTGTAAAGGACGATAACGTGATGGATCTGAGTGGTTTTTCGTTTTTCATTTCTGTGTTTCTGTTTCGGCGTTTCTCAGTCCTCCTCTGACTATACTTGTCTTCTCTGTTGCTTTATCTTCCTTGTGCCTCCGTGTCTCTTGTTTGTCTTTCTTTTTACATACGCGTCTATAGTCTGTCCCAGCCTTTGTCTGAACGATTAAGAAAAGATATAAAGCGCACTTAAAAAGGGGGAAAAAACCCGTTCACGCTGTGTTGGAACAATAGGCGTCAGTTCACAATGGACAATGAATAGGAGAGCTATGCTGTTTGGGGTTCTGTACACGTTCACAACAGCCGGGCCAGTGGAGGGCACTAATAACGGACTTCAACAGATACTCTCCGATGCTATGGGGGAATCAAATGTGAGTGTGGATGCAGAAATCAGGGATTTGTTTTTTTGTTTTTATTTTCTTTTTTTCCGCCCCCCCCCCGTTTTTTTTTTTTTTTTTTTTTTTTTTTTTTTTTTTTTTTTTGCTTTCAACTTTGTCAGTCTCAGGTCGATCAACCACAAATAATGGCGGAGTCTGACATGCGCTTCTCAGGATGGGATGGATGTGACTGTGTAGTTTTCCCTTTTTGACTCGGTACCGCATCGATGGCAGAGAACTTCTGGCCCAGGACTTAATGTGGTAGAACTCCCGTCCAGCATTATCATAAATGCTTACGGTTATGTGTTGCCAGAAAAAAAAAAGTCGACAGTAAAAATCTTGTGTTAATTGCGGACCGTATTTCTGTTATACATGTTATTATGGACTATCCCAAAAGGCCCTGTCAAGTAAGTAACATGTGTTTTATATTCACCTGTGTATTGCTGCTGGTACGTCTCGTTACAAAAATAGTTTTTCGTTTTATAATCTAAATTATAATTTTTGGACGCAATTGTTTTATGACTTACTACTTATACCACTACTATTCTACTAGTACTTCTGTTTGTTATTATTATTATTATTATTATTATTATTATTATTATAGAAGAAGTAGTAGTAGTTGTTGTACTAAAATTTTGTTCAGTCTGGACCATAAAATGGCAACTGTAAGATCAATAGCAATGGAAAAAAACTGATTATAACGATTATCATTGATAATGTTTATGATTTTTGTTTATAAGGATTTGTTGCTTTTATCTTGTTATTATAAATCTTGAAAGAGATATAGAAGACAATTTTGCATTGGGCTTTTCTGAATAAACGATGGAGTAAAATCTTGCTTTATCCATCTAGTAAGTAATAATCAAATGAACTTAGTGGCCTCTACGTTTGCGTTTTAAGCAAACAGTTGTGCGATTGTTATAAGAGCCTGGGAAAATGTTTCTGGGTCTGGGAGGTGGAGTGTCTTGACGCCAGACCCTCTTGTTAAGAAGACTTCTGTGCTCCCAGACGTTATTGTCATGCTAATGAGCGCCAGCGCGCTGTTGAACTTGATGTTGACTTTTTTCTTTGCGGTTTTTTTTTTTTTTTTGGTAACTTGTTTGTGGGAAAATCTTTTCCAGACCTAGTGTGAAATTAATTAATCAGGCCTTTTGCAGTCGGTAACAACAACACAAAAAGGATCTTGGAGGAGTACAAAGATCCGGGTTTAAAAAATTATACGTTTTCCTATAACAATAAAACTAAGGAGACAAATTATATACCTTTCCTACTGTATATTTAGTCACAATGCCGACAGCGTTTAGGTGGACAGCAAGTACATTTTGAGTATGGACTTTGGTTTTGAAAGCTTTCGCTTTTGTTTCTTTTTTAGAACTGAACAGATTAACAGTTTATTTGCTAGTAAGTAATATATGTAAACAGTAAGTGGAGGTGTACGTGGTTTTAGTCAGAGTACTTATAGTTCAAAATATGAATTTAAATACAAAGTTAGGACTGAAAATTCGAGTTTCCGTGTGTGTGTGTGTGTGTGTGTGTGTGTGTGTGTGTGTGTGTGTGTGTGCGCGCGCGCGCGCGTGTGTGTGGGCTCA
>JABJVR010005799.1:0-13143 GCA_025773905.1 Chitala chitala | reverse complement strand
AGCCCCCTCAAGCTGGACAGCACGGAGGCTGAGGATCAGCAGGAGAGCCCCCTCAAGCTGGACAGCACGGAGGCTGAGGATCAGCAGGAGAGCCCCCTCAAGCTGGACAGCACGGAGGCTGAGGATCAGCAGGAGAGCCCCCTCAAGCTGGACAGCACGGAGGCTGAAGATCAGCAGGAGAGCCCATCCCCTGCTCTCCTTACAGAACAGGACCCACAAACTGAAGGAGAAACAGGTAACTGAGCATGCAGTCCCTCTCCTGTTTCACCTTGTATGCCGGGGGATCTGTAAACCGAAATCCTTCAAAGCAGAATCTTTTGAAGAGTTGTAACAGTAGGTGAATGTGTGTTTGAGGGTGTATAAAGTGTTTTGGGGAACCCTTGGTTCAACCTATTGACTGACTGTCAGTGTGACATGACCTGCTCTGGAATTCAGTCATGACACAAGTTTGAGTGGTGCATTACAAGATCACTTGAAAATCCTGTGTGGGACTAGCCGATTCCCCAAAGTTGAGACCAGAACTGCCATTATGTCATACTTTTTACTCCCAAACCCATGTTCTTCCCTTTCAACCACTCAGGCTCAGAGACCATCATGGTTGAGGGGGGGACACTTGATGTAGAACCCCAGACCCAGGAGGCTCCTGTGGAGACTGAGCCTGGAGAACCACCCATCTGCCCCACAGTGGAGAAAGATGAATCTGCTGTGTCTACTCTTCAAGAGCCCCTGCTAAGCTCAGAAGGTTTTTACAAATGAACATAAATGCACAGAAGTGCATATTGCCTTCATAACAGTGTGGAGGGGTGGGAAGCTCATGTTGCTTTTGCTCAGATTTGCAGGGAGGAGAGGAATGCTCAGGGTGTTACTCTGAGCAGCAGGGCCTCACTGTCACACTGACTAGCTGGCTTTCTGGTGTTGTGCCCAGGGTGTGTCTGTGTTTAGTCTCACACTTTACTCAAGTGGCCCTCCAGAGCGGACAGCGTCTTGGCGCCTTGCCCTTGCGGTTCTGCACTCGCGCGCGAGGCTGTGCTCCAGGTGGCGGGGGCAGGTCTGCGTTCACACATCAGGGCTGCCCTGACTGTGTTCACAACTCAGCACAGAGTCAGGTGGAGGTCAGAGCCAAAGACATGCAAAAGAGCACCGTGTGGTTTAGTGATTTTTCTTTTTAAAAACACAGTGACGGCATATTAAAACACGAACCCCTGGAATACAGCTGCTACTCACGTTCTGGATTCAGTGTGATCGTGGTTTCATCTTTGCCTCTTCACAGGAGGTCTAACATGAACAGTAAATGTGGATTAGAAAAGCCTGCTGACGTTGCACGTGAAGACAATGGCTGCCCAAATCCACGGGGCGCTCTAACTTCATGTAATTAAAGAACTAATTTTGGAAGCAGTATAGTCAGCAGTACATTTAGCTGCTTGTGTGTTTTATAAACTAAAACATTATTCTACTGCCTAAGAAGAATAAATGCAGTCAGTCTCTTTGCTTCCTGTAGTGGATCTGAGTTAAGTATATTGTGTACAACAATGACTCACTAATTTGCAGCATCTTAAGGGCTTTCAAATCTAGTATGGATCTGAAGGCACTTAACTACAGAAATGGATCTTTTTTTTTTTTTTTTTTGTTATTTATTTATTTTTTTTAAATGTCTTGCCCTTCAAAACAAAGTTCGACTGTGTTCAGAGCAGTTCCCATATGTGTACAAGTGAAATGTGTAGTTGTCCCCGATAGAAGAAGGGGTGTATGGGGTGTATACATAACATTTATGGCTTATCATCTAGTAAACTGGACACTTGTTTTTAACTATTAAAACCAGTCAGAAAGGTGAACAGGACAAAAACCTTGGCAACAGACACTGGTTTTTGTGTCCTTTGTGTTCAGATGTAATCTGAGATGGTTAGGCCAGGCTGGCACACCGTGAAGGTGGCGGTTATGTGTCATTGGTTGTGCCCCCTTGGTGGACACTAATATCCACCTAGTACCACTCACCTTATACTGTATCTTTTTGTTTTCGCCCAGTTGAGACCGAGGATTCGGATCCTAGCCAGACCACTCCTGACACAGCGACGATGACGGATGCTTCAGAACAGCCCTCTTCAGGTGCGATCCTGATCACAGACTTCCAAACTGTGGCTTTTTGTAAGAAGTCGCTGAGTTTGGCTGACCTCTAATTGCTGAGGGGATGGCTTTGTGTGCACACGCACGCGCACACACACTTGCTCTGTCTGCCTGGCTTCTGTTTCAATTTACTTTAGCTGGTCTGTATGAAGCTTTTTCTTTTATGTTGCATTTTTTTTCTTTTCCTTCCCTGTCCAATGAGACGGTCCCTGCACTATTTGTGATTAAACATCTGGCCCTCCCTGCACTGGACTTGAGCACAACCTCCATTTGACCACTCCTGGTGCTGCCTGTGTCAATTCCCTCTTTCCTTTTATGTTTTTTTTTCCTCCCCCCTTGGGACTGTTCATCTTCATCTCCTGCGGTCTTTTTTTGGATGGATGGAGAGACTAATGTGCCATTCATGAGATTACCAGGCTTCCTAGTATGTGAATGGGAACCATGTTTCATACATCCATGTATTAACAGTACAGCATATGTGGAATGTAGATGTAGGTGGAATGTGGAGAATGATGGGAAATGAGGGCTGTGCCTCAGCAGACCCTCTAATGTGCTGCAAACGTCTCGTCTCCTGTGAGCTGAGAGTACGGTGCTATACCAACATTTTGGCCATGGTGGCAGGACGGTATGCAAAGTAATGAGTTTAAAAAATGCAGTCATTGCCCCTTTTTACCCATTTTTAAATGTAGCATTTTTTTTATACCTCATGTAATAGTTTAATTTTGACATTTGACCTTAGCTCAAGAAGGTTTCTGCTGTTCAGTGACTTTTTTTTTTTTATTTAATTCAGTTATTGCTATGTGCTTTAGATTACCTGTCTGACAAAAAAAAATCCATTATAAGGTTAAAACCTCATCGGTCATAATCTCTTTACCTGTGTAAATTAAGTAATCGGGTAATTTTTAATAGTGCAGTTTAATACCCAAATTACACCATGCAGAATACAATTTAAAATAATCAATAGTTTAAAAACACGGTCTAAATGCACGTGTGTATCCAATATACAGGTCACTGCTTGTACTTAAATAATATGATAAAATTAATGACTGGGCTAAAAAATTTAACTTTTCTTAAAACTTTGATCAAGGGGGTTTACATTTCTCTTGCTTGTCCTGAAAGGTAATATTTTGTCTTAAATCTTTGGAAAGGGTCAGTTTAATTGGTTGTCTCACATGAGTTAATAGCATTCGCAAGAAAACATTGGCTAAGTGGAAAGCATGGACACCTTCAGAATGTAAAGTGTTCTGCTGTACTGATGCTTTTGAATACACAGCATGTACACTGTATACTGCATGAATGAGAACTTTATTAAATAGTGCAGAACGTAAACGTGGCACACAGGAAAAAGGTTTGGAATGATCTCTGGTATTGAGGTGTTTGTCAGCTGGTGTAAACCAAAATGGCAGGCGGTTGTACTGAAAGCAAAACATTTTCATGAGGAACAACAAAGGTGATATGAATGATGTAAGAATGTGGATTGCTTTAACGTAGTCTTCCATTCACTTCTAGGCAAGTAAATGAGAAATAAAGTAAGATAAATTCCTGGGAAGGCTAGATGATGTCATTTTTATTAAAGTCTGCCTTACCCCTTTGTGGGCGTGTCCTGACTTAGAAAGCCACAAGAGGTTAGTTATGCCAATTGTACGGTCAAATCCTAAGGCAGCTAAATTTAAATGGCACATTAGAAATATCTGCTTTTTTAGGTTTTTAAACAAGTCAGCGCTTTGACAAGCTCAGCAAGAGTGGAAGGTGCATTTTTGACAGCCAAACACTTCAGCTGCCTACACCTTCCAATGTCTGCAAGGTGCACTCAGCTAAAAGGTTTGGGTGCTATAATGTAGCGAAAGCTAAAACACAACTCTTCAAGCAAAGTAGGCTGAGGTAAATTTAAAGTGGCGCCAATTAACAGCTAAGAAGAGGGAGGGGGTGAAGGGTAATATCGGGGTAGAGCGTTTGATAGCTAAAGGTACATGGGTAGGTAAGGATGTGCACTGGAGCTGTTTTGGGCACCATGTGGGGGCTGACAGAGACACGGCGTGTTCCAGAGTAGAGCGCTTGGGTTTCATTTGTTTCCGGTTGTCAAACCTTTTATTTACACACAAACCATGCTTAGCAAAGCCTGCAATTACTGGTGCGCAAAAGCTAGAGCTGAAGCTGGCCTTTCAGAAGCAGACGCAGGTGCTAAAAGTTGCCGCGTGCCGGCAGCGAAACATCTGGCTCACATATTCCAGAGAGATACGAGTGGAGACGCTCAATGGGACATCCAGGAACGGACAAGTTTCGGCAGTTGGTACAGACAAGAAAATCGGCTTCACCCGGTGCTGTTCACCCCGTTAATTAGTATCGTGATTCCATCTGTTCTGCAAATTCCTCTAGTCTGTATAATTCTTTAATAAGTACTAACCAACCTTGTGATATTGCTACTGTTGGAAATCCTCTGCAACAAACACTGCCTCTAAGCAAATAAGACCCAAGCTGGAGGAAAGGCAGTCGAACCCTTTGTGAGCCTAATTAATGACAAAAAGCTTTTATGAGGAAATGTAACTGTTCAAATACTGTTGATGTAAGCATCTGATGTGTGGCGTTGGGTGGGAACCGTAGCTTTATTGAATAATTAATGCAGATGTGCTTTTTTGTGTGGGTAGATGCATCATATCGGTTGATTTGGTGAAACTAATGGCCGTCATTTGAGTCACACCATTTTAGAACAAATGCTTGTTTGTTTATTATACGAGTCATTGTGCTATTTTAACGCCTTGCAGAAATGGGAGTGTTTTTGTTTGAAAGGCTGTATGGCTGTGCTTTAGGTGCTCTAATATGTGCTCTAGAAATGGATATTAATGTAAGAAATGGGGTTGTACTCAAGGTAGTGTCTCTAAGGTTACAGTGTTAGAGACAAAAGAGTGGATTGGTTGAGGAAACCTCTTTATTACCCCTGCTATTACTGCTAAATAAAGCTGAACTCTGCATGGGTATAGGCCCCAAGAAAATTCCTTTTCAAAAGTCCAAGTGAGAAAAGCAGTCTCATGAAGCATGAACCCCTGTCTAATTTTGCGTATTGGGTATTTATAAAGCACTACCTGACAAAGCTATAGTTGCACTGACACTGGTAAGTTACTGTTGGTTTGCTTACAACCATAATGAAAGCATACATCAGTCTGATTTGGTGCGAATGGCAGAATCAGGGCTAAGTGTGCTGATGCTGTGAGCATAAAACATATACACCAATCACCATTTCCTCATAGGGATAGAGAGAATAACACTGCCTTTTTCTTCATTGACAGGCTGAAACCTGGCTGCAGAGAGGACGGTAGTATTTCACAGTATTAAGAGAAGCTGCATCATAGAGATCTCTCCGGCAGAGATCCTTGCTGATGTGAAATTCAGGACTGGGATTCGAGCTGTCACCGCTCTGTTCATTTAATCATTCTTCAGCATCCTCTGGGAGTGGGGGGGGGGCAATTGGAAGATGCCACCGAGGCTCAGGGTTACTTTTGTTTCCAAGGAATATCCTTTGGAAATTAGTTGTAATGTTCTCTGAGCCATTTGCACCACCGTAGTCACCAAGCAGGAGTGTGTTCTGTGTAAATGTAGTAATTCAAACAGTAATCTGTTAGACTTCTGGCAGCTGTCATTACATCTTTAATTGCTAAGTCCAGCATCACTGTCTTCCTGCCTCCTTTCAGGGCTCTTGGTTATGTTTGGTGGGTCAGCCATGCATTCCTTATGGAAATATTGTGAAGGTCTAGTTTAAAAAGATGATCCTAGAAAGCATCCATGTTTTATGACCTTTCCAATCCTTCCCTTGAGAAATGTTTGGTGTCCCAAGATGTTGTGGTCACCTGTAACATTATTTAATAGGGATTGATTTTTTTTTTTTTTTTTTTTTTTTTTTTTTTTGATTTTTTATTAAACTTTAAATTTTTAAAAATAAAGTTGAGTTATACAGGGATTAAATATTGTTTAATTTTTGACATATACAGAAAAAAAAATAAATAAATAAAATTGATTTTGTTCCTTTCAAAATGTGTCATTATTGTCAAAGAGGGACCTAAAATGACATTTTAAAGTTTCAAATTTTGCATCCCGTCGTCAGGATCTATTTTTATGTATTGAGAAACGTTTGACATGTTAAGAAGAAACATCTTTGTTAGTGAGTAAATATGTTACAGCAAGGTTCTCTGCATTTAACCCATCCACATACAACGTGGATTTTACAGTGGAAGGTAAATTTGCAATTATTTTCATACACTTATCTTTTGCTATGATTAACCACGTACACGTAAAAAATATTTTTTGCTTGACATACAGACAACGATTATTAGAGCTGCGATTCAACCCACCCGCATTTGGCAGGTGATGTAAAAACACAATAAGCCAGGCTTCCACGTCTCTTAAATTTTGCACTGCATTAAATGTTCCACGAAACACATCTAGGCTACGTTGATCTACCTAAAGGAACTCGTTGCTTCTATAATCAAATTGAGGCATATAATAAAGAACTATAAAAACGACTAGTCTATACTGCCTGCTAAGCTGATACTGAAATTAAGTTTGGTGGTCAGAAAAGTCGCTCCATCTTTCAGCCTGAAGATGCAATTTCCACAGCAAGCCAATCAATCGTGTTAAAGTAGGCGAGGCTTCCTGATAAGGGTTATAAACACAAACATCATGTTCCTTCACGGACAGAAAGACTCAAACCAGTCCGCACAGCGTCCCGGCCCCCAGCGCGCTCTGCTGCACCGCTGTCAACAAACCCAAGGGGTGAAACGGGTTTCAGTCATACAGACCTTCGCTTCGTCCAAAACAAGAGATTTGTGTCTGTCTACGCTGATCGGTCAATCATGAAAAACAATGGCAACGGAAAGCAAAACGATGGAAAACACAGGAGGCCGAGTTATCCCGGAGAGCAATGGATGAAACAAGCCAGAGCCACCACCAGGACCTGGGTGAAGGTGGCCATGGCGGTGGTCTACTTTCTGTGCGTGTCCGTCGTTGCCTTCATTCTGGTCATCTACTACGTGCTGTTTTGGACTCCAACTAACAACGGGACCTTGGCAACTTTAAATTTTACGTGCACTCCATAGTTGGTGCAGTTTTGAGGACAGTGTTCGTCACGAACACCCAGTTCACCCATTAAACGTAAAGTACATGGTAGGGGTGTAACGAGACCTGCAGGGACGGACAGATGTGTTTTTTTTTCAACCTGCAAGTAAAGGCAATAATATTGTTGGACGCACAGGGGCCAACACTGTGAGACCACATCTGATGGAGAAGGTTGCAGAAACCAGGACATCAGCGCAGTCTGCATGACTTCCTCTCAGCTCATTCTGCAGATCGTTGGCTTTATTTTATTTCTTCGAGATTACATCCATCTGATTTTTTTTCTTTCCTGAGATGCACTCACAAACGAGTTTTATCTGGATCTACTTCTCTGAAAACTGGTTCGGTTTCAACCAACAGAAGAATGTTAACAGGGTAGTACTGCGAGCCGGTGAAAACGGACAGAAATGATATAAAGTTGTATCTGCTTTAAAAATGTAAAAACTGATGTACTTAATATTGTCTTTAATAATTTCATCAGCCTACAGTTTGGTTAATTGATTCTCATTAAGATAAAATGATAGCAATTACATCGCAGGTGTATTTTGATTATATTTAGGAAAATGTCGTTTGCGGTGATTAGCTGTTTTAAATATTTTATCTTCAGTTACACTTTTACGTGTATTGAGCAGAACTTTGTTATTATTATTATTATTATTATTATTGTTATTATTATTATTATTATTATTATTGTTATTATTATTATTATTTGAATTGAGAAGAATACTGTCCGATCATGGGTACTTCTCTTGTTTTGTGTCTGTATTACATGGGCTAACTCCCGGGGTGTTCGGCTGTCGCGACCAGTTATCGCTGTTACCTTAATCAGTTGTTTCCCGTCTCATACACCAGAGTTATTTCTAGACAGGTTCAATACATCATTTGATAACCTACACTATTATTATCATGATGTTGAAAACTGAATATATTGTTGTTGGAGCTGGTTTTTATAGGACGTGTTCATATGCATTTTCCAGTTTAATAAATTAAATAACAACAATAATAATAATTATTATTAAAAACTACCAGTCTATATTGCCTGCTAGGGAGTTACTGAAATTAATTAGTCATAGCATGATGATGATTATTATTATTATTATTGCGATACGCCCGGCAACAAGGTCATTGTTGAACTAAAGGAAACACAAGTACATTACTCGGCAACTCACAGCTAATATACCGAACGTTTTCGTAACATCGATAGCTCATGTCTTCGGTCAAAACACATTTTAACACTTTAAGATCGCATATTGTGTGTAGTACATTCAGTCTATATTCTATGTGTAGAAATGTTTTTTTATAGCAGCTGGACCAACTGGTGTGCTTCCCTGTTGAAAGCTAATCTTTAAATAAAGCCATATTGTAAACCTCTTGATATTTTGATTTCGGTACAATTATTGCAACAACAATTTTTCTTTGATTTTTGTCTAGTTCTAAGCAATGTAATTCCTTAAGAGCAACATTTTCTTAAAGACATCACTGTAAAAAAAAGTGTGATACAGTAACACATTGTTATGTATAGTTTATGTATTGTCATGCTTAAACATTTTGTCATAGGTGACTCAGGGATATAATTCCTACCTATGAGTACTGTATATGGAATGTGGTGTAATAGGTTTTATTGTCTTAAAAAACATTTTCACAGGCTTTATGCTTCACATTTACAGTAAACATCTTTAAAACAAGCTTAAATTTTATATAAAAGGTGGTAGATCTCTTGGATTATGTTTTATTTCTAAACAATGTTGAAACCATGTCCAACTTCATTTCTGATTCCCATATCAATCTGAAGAAAACCTTTTCTGTATGTATGGTTCACGTGACAGAATCACCCATAAGGATGTTTATGACAGTGTGAATACGCATGTGACTGCTGTTTGTTGTCTTACCTTTGTCTCCCCTTGCAGCAGAGCACTACCTGTAAAACACACACAAGGCCACCTGTGTCACATGGCCAAGCTACTGTTTGTACTGATGAGTGTATTGGCTGTATCATCACGTAATGATCATTTTACCTTTCAACTTTCACCCATATTTAGTCCATGGTTAAAACACTTGGCAGATCACAGTGTCCCCCAGTCTCCTGTCTGTTCCAATACAAGTCCTGTCATGCTTGCAGTCATGTTGCCAAAATGGAGCTCAAACTGTGATTGCGTGTTTTAACATGATCCTCATTAAGCCTATATTTCACAAACACACTTTTTCTTTTGTCCTAACAGGTATTTGTAAGAAGGACAGAGGGCCACCGTGAGGCTGACAAGAGCCATTTCTACAAAAACCAGCAAGACTGAATGCCATAACGGCTGAGAAAATCGAATTCAGATACCCCCTACGTCCAGCACAACCTAGGGTAGTTATGTTAGGTAGAAGGTGACCAGTCCTGAACACTTCTCTGAACTCTGAACACAGGGTTCTCTGGCACATATTACAATATACGTACCTACAGAGACATTTTCTCCCTGGGATTTACATCCTTTCAATGGGTTTGGACTTCTAGAGACCCCGGTGACAGATGACATTGCCAATGTATGGAATCTTTCTGAGTTGCTTTTATAGAAATATAGCTTGCATTGAAACAGCTGTATAACACCGGTATAACACTGAAACTGTTCCACCCAATAATTCAAAGAGGTTTTGAAAGCAGGTCATATTCAGGCCAAAATTAAGTATAATCAAGAAGTGTCTCTGTGTGTTTCAATGTAAGAGCACATAAGGCGACGGTGCAATTACATTTACTGGTTTCCACGAAGCAGGCAAGCACAACACGGTACACTTGGTTAAATGTAACAGGATTTACAATTGTGTGTACACAAGTCAGCCTGCCATGTGTGCTAAACAGAAGAGAACACATCCAGATGTGCTATGGGTAACTCTCTGTACTACAAGACATCACGAAACCCGCTCAGTACTCCACAGTGACTGTCAGCACATCAAAGATGTAACATCCCATTTTCATTGTGCTCTCTGAACAGGTGGTGGGATCCCAAACTCAAATCCCGTACTCCAGATATTGAAAGGCCGAGCGTCCATCACCATGGCTATCAGAAAAGCCATGGTAGAAGGGAGACTCAGTATAAATGGTACAAGCTTTGTTTTATGCTTTGTGCTAGTGTTCCTGTTGTTAGTATTTTAGGTGGTGACATTTTGGTCATGCTCCTGTAGTCATCAGCAGAGACCAGCATGTCAGTGATGCTGACAGCCCCTTTATGGAGACCTTCAACACTCATGAAAGACAATACGCTAAAGCAACTTGGCCTCTTGTCAAAGTGCTCATTGAAGACCATATACACGTTACAGACATCTTCCACAGAATACAGAAAATGAATGCTGCACCAAAGATAGCATCTTCATCTGTCCCCCACAGACATGGTGGTGCAGAACTTTGTGGGTGATGCTAATTGTGGGGCCAACCAAGTGTCTGCACAGCGGAGGAGGAGTGGGCTGGTAGAGCTAACGACGTTTTGACAAGTCTTCTGGCTTTTTACTGCCAGGTTGGTACACCGTGGTAGCCAGACGCAGGTTGAACACACTGACACAATTCTTCTCCACATTAACCGACTGAAGGAGCATAGGCAGGCTGTGTTGTTCCAGATCTTGTGCATGTTTTTGTTTGTTTCTTGTAGGGGTGAAGTCATAACTGAGGGATTTGGACTGATTCTGGATGGATCACAGGGAGCAGGACGACAGGCCAGGCTGATACTAAACTGTGATGCCTCCAATGGGGCAAGACTATACAAAGCTTTGGATATTTAAGCAAAAAGACATCCAGTTGTTGCAAAATGGCTTTTATGTTTTTTTTCCCTCTGCCTCTTAGCTAGCTAGACACTGCTGGCCTGGGAACACGAATGCCTATGACCCAATCGAGCGCATCATTACATTTACATTTGCATTTTATTTATTTAGCAGACGCCTTTGTCCAAAGTGACTTACAGGATAATAGTACACGTGCATGTTACAAACGAGGTCAATCAGTATTGGAGAATCTACTAACAATAAGTGCTGTCCTAATATCACAGTACACCCGATTAAATCTGGCAATTGTCACACAAGTAGAGCATAAGCAACAGAAAATTACATCATCATCATGGAGGAGATCAGCCAGCTACAGGTGACCATGCCCTTTCACAGGGACGCTGTTAGCCTGGAAACATGATTGCCTATGACCCAATCGAGTGCATCATGGAGAAGATCAGCCAGCTACAGATAACCATGCTTTCCTTTACAATAATCACTTATCTAGTTGTTATTCTGCACTGCTGGTTTAATAAAAGCTATAAGAGCAAAACAGAAATCAGTGTGAGCTGACTGTCATTTTGGTGTAATTTATTTGATAATTGCCAAGTTATTTTCATGCAAACACATTTTGGTTTATATTTGCCATCTTCAGGAGTACCAAATAGAATTTTGAACACACTCTCTTCCAGTCAAATGATACAGTACAGTAATCTTAAGTGATCTTAAGTGTTAGTTGTAATGCATGTAAAATATAGTTTTTTCATTTTGACTAAATAAAATGAATGTCAGCAGGTTTACACAAATTCATGTACAAAACTATTTTCATTAAAATATCCTTTGATATTAATAAACTAAATTCAAACAAATACATATATTTAATACGTAAGAAACCAGTCAGACAGAACAACAGGTTACTTGTATGCTAAATTAATTTCAGAGTGTTCCATCACTTGTGATTTTTGAAAGTGGTAGACAAAGTTATTGGTCATTTAGTTTTTCATTCTGTCTAATACACCTCATATAAGATGGCAGGAAAAGGCTCTGGTGCCCCAACCCTCGATAGATTATCAGGCTTGGTCCAGCACAGAAATGCTACCTTCTCACTGCCCATGCAGGCTCTGGCCTGTTTGTTGGAAGTGCAGGCATGCACCCCAGTGCACATCCCAGCTAAACCGAATGGACACAAAGGAAGAACAGTGGACAAATACTGCAGACGGCATCAGAGAGCTACTGCACATGCAGGATATGTGTCAAGCCAGAGGATCATCAGTCAGGCTGCTCGTCACTGAGGTGTGTCTAGACACGTTACCCCCACATAGCTGCATCACTCACACTTTATGTCTTTTTATCTACCTTTATGCACAGTTAAATTTCTTACACTGAAACGTGGCCATGGTAGAATTTTTCAAATGTCCATAATGCGGAGACATCTTAATCTTATTAAAGAAAAGGATCATGGAAACCACACACTAATGACAAAAGCATTTTATTGTTTCCAAATGATCATTAAGCGCTTTGAGGCACATTGTTGTAAAAGGCGCTATATAAAATGAATTGAATTGAATTAATGTTTTAAGCAAAAATAATTAGGAAGGAAATCCTCACCTGACATAACAGTCAAGCATGAACTGCTAGAACTAGGGTTGTAGTTCAGAGCTGTTTGTATGCTAGGAAACAGTGTAAGAGCCAAGTTGTCTAAGAGTTATGTATATTATGATGACTGATGTTGTTCAGAAATAAGAGGCTCCTCACATGTCGTCATGCCAACACTAATACATTATGGCCATGCTGCAGAGACCACATTAAGCTCTCTCCGCCCCAGGTGAGTGTCTCTTCTGGGACTATTTTTTAACTCGGTTCATTCAGGCCTTAGAAAATGACTGCATGAACAATACTGATTCTGAATCCTATAATTCAGAAAGCACAACAGCCTAATGGCAAATACTATATTGTGCTCAAAAATCAAATGCAATCAATAAACATTTAATAGTCAGACATTAGACAAAGTTGCACCACTAAAGGTTAAATCCGTCAGAGCCACCAGGTGTACTCCATGGTTTAATGAACACACACGGCATCTGAAACAGGAATGCCGTAAACTAGAGCCCAAGTGGAAGTCCACAGGTCTTGAGGTATTTAAGTTGGCGTGGTCAAATTGTCTGAGCCAATACAAGAAGGTGCTAT